>JAQFYE010002184.1:0-19053 GCA_034694305.1 Protaphorura glebata | reverse complement strand
ACTTTTTCGCATTCGGACATCTGAAACAAAGGCTTTGGAAAAGAAGGGTGACGTCTCTGAACTGCGTTTGGAAAAAACATTTAACAGTGTTTCACCTTCCGCGGCCATTTTGGCAGGAAAGCCTTAATGCAAAAAATCTGCAAAAATTATCACTTGTTACAACTTTTCCAAGGATACGGTCATACTTTTTTCAAAATTCTCTCACATAAACTGCGCGAGATATAGGAGTAAGGAAACTGTCCAAAAACAGCCGCCCACCCCTGTAGTAGACCAGTTGTACACATCCGTGGTTCGGAGTAGTAGTCGAACTGTCCGGTTAGTTTTTAATGTCCACTTCGCCTTGCTGATAGCGCCGGAAAGATTGTTTGCTGTTGTGACCTCCACACACCACACAGTATTTCCCTTCTGGGTGTCTGGGTCAAGGTTAGATCCATCATAACTGCATCATCACAATTTCAACCTCCACCTCCACCTACACTTCCATTGGCTCATTTAGAAGTGATTGACACTTTTCTACAATAACAGGAAAATATTCACAAGTCATATGAAACCGAATCTAGTCAAATATAGTAAATGAAAAATCGAATCCGTTCAAGTCTTCTGAAATCTTCACGTTTTTTCTTACGGGCTGGCGAACATAGTGGACAGAAAGCGTTTACAAAAAGCTCATAGTTGTCATTTTTCGAAGTTTCACTGGATATCGACGACTTTTTTTACTACTTCCGGAATTGTATTTACCGGTATAATATTGGTTGGACTTTCCACTTCGATTAATCCCTCTCTCAATTCTTCATACATTCAAATTCCACACATTCCACTCCCATTCATTAGTTCATGTAGAATTATCTTAAATAGTTGGCACTTATAAAAATAAAACATGTTCTATTTGTTTTGCAGGTGCGACGTACCTCACGCTCAGCTGGGCTTGTCGCCCAACTGATGGTAAGTCTTTTTTTTATTGATATGAGTTTTAATTTTTTTAGAGTTGAGATAAATCAACGAGTTGTAGAAAGAATATAGCAAACTTATCTACTTGAGAAAATTGAAAGTCCAAGGTTACCAACCTAGGATTGTTAATTTTCGGTCAAGGGATTCGAACGGTGTATACATATCACTCCGGGAGTGACAGTAATACTAACGATTTTTTATCTCAACAGACGAATACAGTCTTCAAATGGAAGACCCTTCATCAGGTCATGGGTTTATTTGCGTGTACAATGGAAATGCTCCGCCCTACACTTGCGTTGGTCTTCAACGTAATTCCAGTAAGAAATTAATACTACATTCGTTGAATGTGTAGACGTTTTGCAGATTCATTTGATTATTGCGTGAAGTTCTTATAGATATATTCATATAAATTCATACTTGCAATATATTATTGAATTCTAGACTACCGGTTCCGAGTTAAGGCTCAGAATGAAGAGGGACATTCCAAGTGGTCCGAGGAAGTCACAATTCGAACTCTGGTAATGCAACCTATTTACCTTAGGAATATCAATTTATAGTTGATTTTTTAAATGTTATCATTTAACTAATACTAGCTTAAATGTTGACGTCTTCCTGATACTCTTCTTCTCGAGAACATCACCCCGACAAAATCTTTTTATGTCTTTCTTTCCAAATATTACAAAATCTTTCTAATTTTTTTTAGCCAAATCGTCCGGGACCTCCTCACAAGCCATTGTTGAAAGGACGAATTCATGCTTCTAGCTTTAAAGTGAGATGGGAACCTCAGGATGATGGTGGCTCGCCCATTACCGCATTCGCCCTAGAAATTGACCAAGGAAACGGCCGCTTTGAAGAGATCTACCGAGGGCCTGACACGGAGTACAATGTGGACAAATTGTCTCCTGGACAATCTTATCCGCTACGTGTTGTTGCAATCGGAGTTGGAGGAGAGAGTGACCCGAGCGAACCTTGTGTAATTACGACTGAGCCTGTTTGCCCTGGAAAGTTGCTGGTAAAAATATATATATTCCTATTTCTGAAACACCCTGTGTGTGTGTGTGTTTCACATTCGCAATTTGCGGCAGTATTCGATATTTTGGTCATCCATATTTTTTATTTTGTTCAGATTCCAAGGATCGTAGGAAAACCCAAATCCAATTCTCTCAATCTCAAATGGAGTAAGTTTGAATTTTTAGTGATTCGAATATGTTGATCACGTTTGTGTCTTTTATATTAATTGGTATGATTGTTTTCAGGTCCTCCGAATTGGGATGGAGGTTCTCCAGTGAACTTGTACGAAGTTGGCTGCACGACTCCAGATAATCAAACTCAAGAGGCGTACAGAGGAAAAGAGACTTGTTGTTCTGTCAATCGTTTGCTTCCAGGACGGGCGTATTTATTCCAAATTCGTGCTTACAATCGAATTGGTGCTGGGCCATGGTCAGATCCTTTAGAAGTCGGTGAGTTCTTCATTCAGAACAAACAACAAAACGTTTATACCATCACCTAGCGTTCACAGTTGACTATATTTACTATTATTTACCCCTTGTTTTCTCATTTTTCAGTCACTGGAGCTGGTCAACCCGACACACCCTCTGCTCCAAAGGTTTCCAGTAAAGCATCTCATAATGTAACACGTAAGTTTTTTTTTATTTCAATTCTATATGTTATCTCAACGATTCTTGTATTTAAACATCTTGAATTTTATTTTGATCAATACCTCTTTAGTGATCCTTTCCTGGTCAGAACCTCTTAACAACGGCTCAGCTATAACTGAGTATCGAGTTCAAATGGCGACTCCTTATATTCCCTCTCCTGTTGAAGAGTCACGGGTTGAAGATGTGTCTGAGGACCAAAGTACCTCCGATGATACAAACGTATTGACTGAAATTACTGACCACACGGATGGTCCAAGTTCTCCAGGCACGACGGAAACTAGTGCACCACCAAGTCTACCGCCAACTCAACCAGTTACTACATTCACTCAAGTTTATTGTGGACCTACTTTATCATGTGAAGTCAAAGGTCTTCAACCAGCTTCAGTGTATCTATTCAGGGTCCAGGTAAGGAAAATAATTCTTTCATTTTATCAGCATTAGAATTAAGAATTTTTATAATAATTTTGTGTTTTTACAGGCCGCAAATTTCGCTGGAAACAGTGATTGGTCTCCAGTAGCATCTCATCAAACACCAGCCTCATCACCCACAGCTGTGTCAAATGTCGAAGGTGTTGCCTCAACCTCCTCTATCTCACTTACTTGGACGGCAGCTGTCGCCAATGGTTCTCCAATCCTTCATTATAATCTGATGGTCGGAGAAACCCCTATTATTGCTTCTTCCAATGACTACACCCTTGATAATCTCATGCCTGACACTCACTATAAGTAAGGACGCAATTAAATTGTAAAGATTTTCATTCAGGTTTTATTTTTTTAAATATTAATTAATTTTTATTAGAATTCGGATTCAAGCTGTGAATAGTATCGGTCCGGGTCCATTCTCCAATGCACTGAAAATTTCCACCAAACCTCTTCCACCCCAACCACCTAAGTTGGAGTTGGTTTCTGTAGCTCACTTTTGGGTGAAACTAAAATGGAATGAAACAACTCCTAAAAATATTGAATATATTGTTCAGATGATTAATCCCTATCACGATGAGTAAGTGTAAATCAATCGTTAAAATGTGTAAATTGTGTCTTAAAAACGTTATTACAACTCTTGACTTTTCTAATTCCACTTCAGGTTTCAAGTTGTCTACCGTGGAGTCGGTACGAATTGTAAAGTCACACGATTGACAGAAGACACGGAATACCAGTTTCGTATCTGTGCTCTTAATACAGCAGGACAAGGAGCCTTCTCTGATATGTACCGTTTCAGTACGCTGAAAGCTCCACCGTCTCAAGTCAAAGGTAAATGTGACTGTACTAGTTACAAAACGATAGAAATGGGAATTCGAGTGAGTGCAATATTTCATTTCCGATATTTCTGTTTGATCAGGTTTCAAAGTATCATTGATGAAGGAGCTGGAAATTCATCGGTTTGAATGGGCAGATGTGAATGGATCACACACAGTTACCTACCAACTGCAAGTGGCGAAGAGAAGGGACCAGGAGTTTAAGACGGTATGGTTTTTGTAGTGGAAGTATTTATTTGGAATTCAAATTTATATGTAATCTAACTTTTCTTGCAGATTTATCGGGGGGAGGTGAAAAAGTTTGATCTGAAACATGAGGAGTTGGATGTCGGTATTGATTACACATCCAGGGTCTGTGCAATTCGCCCTTGTGGAGATGGGAATTACTTAATCGGACCTTACTCCAATCTTGTGAACTTCCATATTCCATTGCCACCTCTTGAAGATGCAACGTCCACAAAGTTGCACTCTTCATCGTCTTTCACTTCAAATCTCTCAACCACTGCTCAAGTAAGGCTCATTATATTTTAGTATCGTAATTTTTGGGCTATATAGGATTAACGACAGTAAAATTAAGAAATTAAATATAGAATTCTGAAGCATTCAGAGATTTACGATCTGTGTTCAGTTTAAATTCTTCGTTTTCGGCACTTTTCGCTCTTGATTGATTTCCTGCTGTCATGTTCTCTTCAAACTGTTCAATTATACTGATGTTATCAGTAATTTTTGTGTTTACTTTATTTGACTTTGAAGGTGTCTCTAATTGGTTGGATTTTGTCTTTGTTCATTTCAGAAACTGGAGGATAGAGTAAATAGTATCAGTTACGAGAGTCGAGTTGGGATCATAGCAGTTATTTCACTAATCATTCTTGCCTTCTTCATTTCATTTATCACCCATCACGTGGTTACATGAAAATATGATGAAGACATCAAACAAAGGAAAGTCAGTGTTGTTATGTTACGGGTACGAGCATTCAGCTTGTATCGAAGGCTAAAGATTTGGAGACTTGTTCGGACGGCCTGTGAGTGACGGGCTGTATAATTACAGAAATTGGAACTAGATTTTTTCAATGAATGATTTTTTATCGAGTCCAACAATGTGATACAGAATTAGAAGCTGTTTGTGCCTGTGCTGTTTAATTTTCATTTTGCGAATCATGATGAGAACCAATTCAAACTTCAAAAAGTACGGGAATGGGAAAAGCTCGCGTTGAACAGAATTAGAACCGTATATTTAGTCTTATTCGCATATATCGTACTGTCATCAAATATGCTGAAGAGCTTTAAGTATTTTCTTAGCTTTTAGAATTTAGAATGTCTTTAGTCAACGTTTAGATCTGCGAAGCGCTCCCTTCACATTACACATTAGGCATATACGGAAAGTAAAATTCTTCACAAAAATATAAATGTACTTATCTGTGATTACAAGAAACTAGAACTAAACTTGAGTTTAACTGAATCAATCATAAAGAAATTACTGTCAATTCATCACAAATCAGAGTTTTGCGGCGTGCAAACCAACATGACAATTATTGAGGCTAATCTTACAGTTTAAGTAGTTGTAATAATGTTATGATTAATTATTTTAGAACATGCTCGTTCGTTCCTCGTAGGACGGTTTATAGCTTTGCAGGCGTCGAAGAATCAAGCATGTTTTTGGTCTTTAAATATTTATTGGTAAGGTATTACTGGTGCTATTTGTAAATGATGCCAAGCCAATGTTCCGTAATTGACTATTTGAAACTGATCATTTACAAGATACACTTTGTCTCTACCTGACTTGTCCTAACTCCTTTTTGTCATTGAATTAAATAATTTATGCCTTAATGTTACTTGTGGCGTGATTGAATTGAACAATGCTTCAATCAATCAGCCAGGATCATTCCATACTTATGTTATGTAGATTTTTTCTCTTCAGAGCTGTCAATTCATTTGAACGTGTCATGTCGTAAAGAAATATACAATCAGATTCTAACCAAACTTGTCAACAAATTTGTCTGTAGAGATAGTTTTAAACAAAATCGTAGTATGTAAAAAAAAGTATTGAAAAGTAGGAATCATCGTATTTGATTTTTTCATTAAATCTGACGCAAAACCCTCCGCTTGACTAAAGGTTTTCAAAATATGAATAGTAATGTAGTGTCGTAAATATCGTCGTCATCGTCATCGTAAATAAGATTGATTGATTGGCTCGAACTGTTCCGTACGTTACGTGTTGTGCCAACTAGAGTTAACACTTGAAACATTTCTTTTCCATATTTTTTCGTGCCGTTTATCTATCCATTGTACAGAAACTCCACTGCTACGTAGGGTGACCTAAGAGAAAAAACAAAAGTGCTATCGAAATCCAAAATAGAGTGAAATCCTGAAATTCAAGTTTACATTGTTTGCTGGTATCATTTTTTTTGGACAGAAAAAAAGTGTCTGTGTTTTTGATGGTTGCTCGTACTAGTTAATCGTAAGAGAACTGAAAATAGTAGTTGTGTACATGAAATTAACAATAGAATTGTAAATTATAATTTTTTCTCTTGAGCTGTACTGTAAAAAAGTGCTAGCCTCTGCCGCTTCTTTTGTCCGTCTTGTAAGAAAAAAATACGTACATTACATTTATTACCTACATAATATTACATTTGTTCAAAATGTAAATTTTTAGCATCAGAGCTAATTAGTATATAAAAATAAAAATGCAAAATGATAATGATCTGAGAGTCTGAAAATAGATTTTGAGAGCAGAAAAATGTGCTGTATTGGTGTTACTGTACTGCATTATTGCACAAAATGCACTTGTAGACAAGACGAAAAAAGTGTCAGTTACACAGAATTTCAATTAAAGTACGGGTATTGCCATCGTCGTGATTTTTTTCTGCGAATGATGGATTTTACAAAAAAAAACTTCCTTCATTTGGAAATATTTAAAATTTCTGCGATGACTGGGGATATCATTACCTTAAAAAGAATTCGGTCTGTGAAAACCTTTGAATTGCACGAAAAAATGATTTTTCTCGGCTGAAAACCCCTCCTCACTGTCATGTCACTGTTCGCTCTATCTCATCCGAAAGTACATATTACCTTATTATTACTAATTAACATACATAAATACATATTTACATTACGTTATATAAAAAAAGTGTACGGAAAATGCGGGATAAAAAAAAAGTTGATGAAGAATTATAAATATATTACTACTAAATATTATGTCGTCGTCGTAACGTAAACGTAAGATACGTATATACTACAATGTATAATGTATTCTTGAGATTTTTGTGTATATTTTTAACGATGTGCTTTGGTGTAATTGTACATAGAAAAGAAAAAGCAAGATAAAATATGACTTACATTATATTGTACACCTTTAAAAAGTAATTATAACGTAATTAATTAAATTAACACTGGTTTGTAATCTTCGTCCTCGTCGTTGGAATTCAGTGTTTTAGAATAATTTAAAATGAAAGCAAAATTCCGGTTGGTTGTAAGCATAAAACTGTAACCGTGCGAAATGAAATTGCATGGAGATAGAGATTTGCAGAGAAAATGAGGTTCGGTAACGGAACGGTGGAGCAACATTTGCATATTATTGTTGTTTTCCGTAAAAAGGAACGCAGAGAAAGAAAATAGTGAGAACTTTCTCACTGTTTTGGAACCTGGCGGATTTGTTAATTTAATATTGGAGTGTTATAACGGATATGATGTTGCAATTATGGAGAATGATGTAAAGTCTACATTACGAGGTGATAATCAAAGAAAATATATACGAAGTACTACACATTACATTATACAAATAAACATTACATGCCTATTCGAAAATAACAATCTTGTAGTTTTTATCCAAGTCATTATCACAACATTATATATATATATATAACACAAACTCCAACCCGAATTCAAGTACGTTTGTAAAAACGAATGACTTGGAAACTGAATACTTTTCAGAAATACGTTTTTATTTTTTTAGTCAAATTCGTAATTCGATGAACGATTTAACTCATTGTATGAGGGCGAATATATAGGTGAAGACCCGGGTCAGAGAATCTGACCGATTGACCCCAAATTTTCCACAGAGCTTTCTTTTGACCTTCTGATTAATATTTAAATGGGCGCCAAGTCTGTGGAAACTCCAGGGTCACCGCTGCGCTAGAGGTTAGCCGGGCTAACATGTTTGGTGCAACGAACGCTGGATGACTTCAAGTCTTGCACGCTCTTAATATTCTGAACAAGTGAATGTCATGGGTCGCCCCTATAGAGGTCAATCTATTCATTGCAAGCTTGTATTGGCCTCTAGCAACCGAGGGCATTCTTGCGTCTGTCTTGATGTCCATTTAAGAATTTGTTAAGGAGGTCCCATGTTGACCTTCGGTGACTCCTAGCGGTGATTGATGATTTTTCACACACTTGATACCTACTTAAAAATTGCACATAAGGTCTAAGAGATGCTCTTTCGAAATTCGGGGTCGATCGATCCCGCCCCATCTTTCTTCCGCCACGATGATACATTTGGTCAGAATTTTGTAGAATATCTGGCTACTCGACGAGACGACTGCATGACTATGAACCTCTACCCCATACATAATTACCACATTTTCTTTCGATTTTCCTTCGAATTTTCGAAAAATAATCTTGTAGACTGTTTTGAAATTAGATATTCGGGTTCATGGGCTCATTTTTAGGGGCAGCATTTACTTTATTCTTCATATTCACTGCACGGTAAAAATTATATAATAGGACATATAACATATAGACTTGTGATAAACATTTTAAGCATAATTTTCTTCAGCAATCTTTTACATTCAAAATTCTAACCCACGGCACGCGAGAACTGGTATCTAATGTAAAATACTTAGGACCTACTCTGTGTATAAAGCACTGAATTCTCTCGACACTGAAATAAAGTTGTAGTATATAGCACCAATGCAATGATCTCGGATTCAGATTATAAAGTAAACTTAAACAATAATGGCTATTAGAAATTGGGTGGTATGGTCTGGGATCACGTCAATCGAGAATTCAAATGGAAGGAACTTTTACTTCCATATTTCCAGAAGTTCATTTCCACCATTTCAACACGAACATAATGTGCGTCTCGTCATACTAGGAAAATATTTTCTAAGGCAACTTTAGGCCACCCTGTAAAGGGAAATGTGTTTGGTGCCCTCTCAATAAAAATCTAAGATATTTATTAAGTTTCATTCCATTACATTAACCGAAGAAAATGTCCAGTTTCGCATACTCTAACCCGTACATTCTAGACGAAATCTAGAATTTTAGCTAGGCAAATTTTGGTCACACAATTATGGGGCACCCTGTAAAGGGAAATGTTTTTGGTGTCCTTGCAATAAAAATCTAAGATATTTATTAAATTTCATGCCATTACATTGACGTAAGAAATTTTCCAAGTTTCGCATATTCTAACCCATACTTTCTAGACGAAATCTAGAATTCTAGCTCTAGCTGGGGAATAGAAAGTAAATATTTTGTTGATTAGAACGCGAATGTGACGGAAGTAGATTTGTGCTTAGCTGGCTGGTGCCGTGCTGCCTGGGTTGGTCTGTTCTGCGTTCCCTGACTGGCCTTTTTCTCTCCACTTTCCTTTCAAAGAGGGAAACTACGAATCAACACTCAACCAACAAATCACACTGAAAATAACACTCATTTTGAAAAGCTCTGAGTGACCCAGGTCACGTCACCTCATTTCCTTTGACCTTCGGTCCATCATTCCTTTCTTCAAAAAACAGTCAGTTTTATGAAAACCCAGTTTTTGGAATTTTGATAATTATTTTAATTCCGCAAAGCATTAGCATTGGGTGGCCCTGCCCTAACACATCTTCATTGGCTTCCTTTTCTATGAGTGAGGTAAAGGCGCCGATTTCATCTTCCGATTCAATACTCCGGTTTAAAACAATTATCAGATCAAAATATTAACTCAAAATTACAACTGGAAAACGACAGAGAGGAGGATTCTAAATTTTCGTCGTCACCATCGAATTCGAAAGAGGTTGGTCGTTTTTTCAAAGCTTTAACCGTTTAATCCACACTTTTTGTATCAATGACGAAATTAAGAATATGCCCGTTTGACGGCTGGAATAATTTTTGTATTAATATTTGTTGTACTCGTAGGCATATTTGGAATTCTAACTTCTCAGATGTTAAGGAAAGAAGAACCCAGCTATACTGTACAAAAACTTCAAACAATTTAATACTCCAAGTGAAATTTCTACGACAAGACTGCCTTAAGTAAGAGAGTTTTTTTTTACATGTAATAATAAATAGTGATAATTCTCTATCTCTCCAATATACAAGGTGTCCACGAAAAAGAGCACAATTTTTGGGGCATTTTTCGTTGTTGGTCGGTTTAATCTCATTGCCTGTGATGTAAATTTTCGTAAAAGCCAAAATATCATCAAACATTGTGCGTTTTTTCGTGGACACCCTGTACATTAAATTCCATTAATAGTTGATTTTACGTTGCTTTAGACTGAGGTGATTCTTCAGTCGGGACTCGGGATCTCCGGTGAAAGCTGTCAAGAACATTCAGCTACCCAGGGAAAGTTCCCTCTAAGTTCTGATTAGCCTCTTGAATGTGACTATTATTTTTTATCGTTTGTGAAGATCCTATCGTGCCTCAAGAAGGCCGTGACAATCACACATCAATGCCAATGCGCCTTCCTCCGAGTCAAAACAGCAAAATTCCATCACGACAACACCCAAAAACTTTGTCTACACATGTCAATGTCATGTCCGAGCAGGTACTTACTGAAGTATTAACTTGTTATAACTCATGCTCATAATTTTAAATACCATTTTTGCAGAGTCGGAAGGTTCTAGAAGAAATTAAGAAGACCAAACATAATTTATTAAAACAAGGAGTGGCTGCATCCCTTGGTCTTCCTTTCAGTGCCCCACCCACTCAACTCGTCACGAGTCCAAATAATCATTTCAATGTTCCCCCACCCATGGGTGGCTATTCAGACGTTCATATGTCACCAGCTCAACGCTCAAATGTACAAACTTTACAACAAGCCAATTCCACAAGTTTTGGTTCATTTGTAGCAACTGACTCACATTTTGGTAATGCTATTCTCCCAGTTCTCCCACGCCTTGAACCAATCAAAGCAGACCAAATCAAAACAGTTCCAAAAGTAGAAAATTTGTGAGTACGATAGTTTGTGTCGTGATTAGTGAAGTGCCCAGTTTAATTCAGTCAATTAATTCGTAATATGAAGCTAAAAGAATTGGAATGTTTTCTGTCACAATGTGACTCTTTCGAGAAACCGAAAATTGAGTTAGAACAGTATGCGACCTCCTCCCACATTGCTGCCCGTATGGTTTATTCAGCCCAAGATGACATCTCAGGGGCTTCAGTCTGTGATCTCGGGAGTGGCTGTGGGATTTTGGCTATTGGTGCCGTTATAGCTGAAGCGGCATATGTCTCAGCGTTTGAGTTTGACTCGGACGCTTTGGACATTGCGATGCGGAATGTTGTAGAACTGTTGGACCCTCCATTTTCTCCCTTAGAATTCCTCCAGATAAAATTGACCGAAGACCTGGTTTCCTCTGGTTTACAGCGGTTTTCTGGTTTGTTTGACGTCGTCCTCATGAACCCTCCCTTCGGGACTAAGAAAAATGTCGGCTCAGATTTTGTATTTTTAAACTGTGCGGCAAGACTCGTAAAACCTGGTGGACATATTTATTCCCTTCATAAAACATCGACAAGAAATTTCTTTGAAAGAAAAATATCTTCAGAGTCATCAAGCGGCAACGGCAACGTGAGTGAAGATTTGGGTTTGAGGGGTCAAGTTTTGGCAGAAGTTTCCTTTGATTTACCAAAATCATATCGGTTCCACAAAGAGAAATGTGTTAACGTCGCTGTTGATTTCTGGCGATTTCAGAAGATTTAAAACTGGACTCAGATGAAAGAATTTAAATATACATTACTTAAGGTTTTTTGCATTTTTGTTTGCACATAGCAGCAGCAGGTCACTTTTACCAATACTTATACTTAATATCATAACATTTACAGTTTATACATTACAGTGTAGTAAAATGGATTATATTTTGTTATCGAAACTCCAGTTAGAGATTCCAATTTAAAATGTAGATAGGTACAGATATAAATGAAAGGAAACTTGAACTATCATAATGCAGTTACTCAGAACCCTTCAAAAATCACTGTATAATTTAAAAGGGAAAACGTTAAATGGAATCATTTCAAAAGAAAAGCTGACAGTCTAGTTATTTACTAAATACAGAGCAGAGCTAAAATAGCTGAGGGATTTTGAAATGTTATTATGGAGAAGGGATTATACGGTTGTGTGGCGGAAGTTTAATGAAAATAAAAAATTCAACACTTTTCATTCATGTTGGATTTGTTAGATTACTTAAGGCTTAAGGGGATTATTTGTCCGTCTGCTTAGCCGTTTTCTTGGATAACTTAAGATTACGTAATGACCAGCTCATTGAGGTCAAACGGGGCAATAAAATATTTTTGGGCTAGACAGATAAAAGTGGGGTCGGGACCAATAAACTCCAGGCCTTTTACACCTCGACTATTTTTGACGTTTCTGAATACTAATACTATGCGAAGGAATTCGTACTCCTGGATAAACCGTGTCTGATAATTTTCAGTACCAGAGAAGACAGATATCCGAAGGTCGAACTCCAACAAAAGACCCTCCAAATGCTTAGAATAATGAGTCGGGATAGAATATGCAAAATATTTTATTCTATTGTAAATATTTAAAAAATTCGACGTTTGGTAATTTCTGTGGGCCAATATAAACAATTAGAATCCCAACTTCAACTTTACCGTTTGCATTTGAACGCGCATTACACTGTCGGGATGGAGGAAAAGTACCTCGGATTGTTCAGAACAATCAGTTTTGATTTAGAACGCAGTCCGTTTCATAAAAATGTGGACGTTATCTTTAATTCCACTCGTATAGCTAGTATGAGTCACCGAGAACTTCTAATTTTGAACTAATTAGTTACTTTACTTTGACAGGTGATAACAACTCGAGTTAGTAACAAAAGTTAGTATTAAACAGCGTACATGGAAATGTGACATCCCGGAACTTTTACCGATTCAGGCGCTGGAATACCGGACTAATTATCAAGTGTTATACACTGACTGAGGTAGAACTACTTGTCGTTTTTGACTGCTAGACGTTGAGAGTCAAAATTATAATTAACAAGGGTAATTAATTACGATTAGGACTAACACGACGGAAATTGACAAATATTGACGTGCAGGCAAAAGCTCTCCAATTTCGCTAGACAGTTGGACTCTCCGTTAATTTTTGTACACCTGCTGCATCAGCCTTCGTCCAATTCAATTTATAAGTTGACAGTTTATTATCATTTATAGATGAAGTGGATCGTATTAATAGTGCACAATACGATTGCACCACCTTATCATAGGGTGGTGCAAGACTTGGTGTGATTTCTCTCAATGTCAATGGTGCTACGAAAGGGAATATTTCTGGCGGATAATTTAAAATTATTATTGTGGAATTTTCTCTTTTTTTGGTTTCAATTCTCTAGTTTACTTTTAATTGTAATTTTCGGTTTTTTAAATGATAGATTGACATAATTTGGAAACTAATTTGCTCAAAATACCCAGAAGACCTATCTTTTCCTCAATTAATAATCCTGGGAGCAGTCACGTATATTATTTTCAGCAGAACGGTCAACGGTAATTGCATTTTCGGAACAACTTTCTATTTTTTTATTAATTAATTTGAGTTAAGTTTTAAATAGGACAGAGTAATTCCTTATAACTCCAGTTTTCATCCTGACCTTTTTTTTTAGCTTAGCACGCTTTTATTTCAATAATAAATGTTTCGTCATCCTATTCTTTGATCTAAAAAAAATAGGTGGCATTTGAAGTTGAATTGGAAATAATTCAATTTTTTCTGTTGATATTTAGATGAGCGTTCGAGATGACGTCTTGTTGGGTTTTGATCCTTTTGAATTTAGCAGTTTTAATGGTGACAGTTCCAACGGACCCTTAAAATGCCTTCGACCGTCAACAATTAAATTTTTGTCATCAATGCTCGACCCACTCAAAATCATTCCTACAGAATCTGGACTGCCAAGGTATAATAAAAGTAATTCTTGTTTTATCAGGAACAACTATTGTTCCTGCATTTTAAGAAGAGAAGTTATTTGCATAAGGTGCAAATATGAAAATAACCAAGAACGTATTCAAATAAAATAATAGATCAGAAATTCACAAGTCTTCCTATTGATAACGATAAGTTTATTTTTTTCATTTTGAGAGTTATAGCATTTTAAGCTTTATTTATTCGCGAAAAGATATCGTGGAGGATGTGAGCTGACTAATTTTTATTGATAACTTAATAGGGACTGGCGAGGACTTGCTGAGCTTGGCGGCGTGACATCTGAGATGATAAATTATTTTGAATCTAAACCTAACCCTACCGGCGACCTTCTGAAGCACTTGACTGATCCTAACAATCCGAGTTCACCCGCTAAGACTGTTAATGATCTCAGAGCCTTTTTAGGTGTAATTGATCGTTTTGACGTCTCCGATGATGCCTCAACTTTATTTGGTAAGACAGGCGTAACAATTATATCCTATTTTCCTCGGTAGGTAATCTGAACAATTAGAAATTAATATTTTCAGATTGTGATATCCAATTCTACAATTCCCGCCTGCGACTCAGCACATCGGACAAATCTCAATTACCGGACGCGTCGTCAGAACGAGAACTTTTGACCTATGGTTAGCCAACGTTTTTATTAAAAATAAATTTACTTTCATTCGGGTGCTAACCAGTTTTATTTGTGTTTAATCTAAGATGATACGGTCAGACTGAACGAGGGAAAATCTCCCTCACGTTACGATGCTTTTATTCTTTACTCGGAAGAGGAGGAGGATAGAGAATTTGCCATGAGTATTGTAGATAAAATGGAAACTGAATACAATTTGAAGGTAAGTGCAATTGGGTGTGTGGTTTCAAAATTGGATTGGACAATTCGCTTATCATTTTCTTTTCTTTTTCTTTTTTTTCAAAAGATGTGTTTCAAAGAGAGGGATCTCATGCCCGGGGTTATGTTCGAACACGAGGTCATAGGTCGCGTGATTGAGGAGAGGTGTAACCGACTTCTCATAATATTTTCGCCTAGTTTTCTTGAAAGCCAGGCGAATCAATTTCTTGTTTCCTATACTCAAGCCCTGGCATTAGGTTCGTTTTTATTTTTATTTTATTGTTTAAATTTTCGTACATTTGACTGTCCAAATTCGTAACCTATTTTATATTTTGAATTGAACGCTACTATTTCCGATAGAAGCTTGACTTGGTCCGCCTTTCCTTCGAATTCTGCGATACAATGGGCATGGAGTATGTTCACCTTGTGTAACGCGCAGGATTTGGGGGAAAGAAAAAACGTACCTCCACTAATTACCGAGGTGCCATTTATTTACGGATGGAGGTGTATATTTTATCATCTAATTTTTAAAAATAATACATTTTTCCTTCCATCATGTAATGCAGAAACGAAGCAACGAAAAATCATTCCAGTTATGTACAAAAGATGTGCCCTCCCTCCAAGTGTCCGATACTCCTTTTGTCTCAACTTTAATCGATCGGGGAAACTGTGGAATTTTTGGGACCGTCTGAGTCAGTCCTTGACATCCGTTATCCCCGTTAGTACGAACGGAACTGCTTCTTTGCCTTCACATCAATGGCGGGGTGCCTCATTACCTCTCACAGGTTTGTTTTATTAGTGAGTCAAAATTGTTAGGCCTTACTACGCCCCAAAATAACATTTCGAAATAACCAACTCTCGTGCGAGAACCGTGTGAAGTGCCGACTATCCCGTCGAATGCCGAATATTAGGTATTTGGCAAATTTTGGAATAGCATTGTGAGCGTTTCACTTAATATTCAGGCGAGTTCGAGCCGAATACCGGATAGTCGATATTCCGCGAATGTCGGTTTGCCACTATTCGGACAACCCTGGTAAAATCGACTCAATTCGAAAGGTATACCCCAACTGTCCTCGCCTAATGTAAGTCGTTTAGAGTTTTGGTTCGTTGTGACAAATTCCTATCCTTGGAAATACAGATTACAGATGGGTTCACAGGGCATCCTGTATTAATGAGGAAAAAAACTATCTGGTGACGAAAATGGAGACCAGTCAATTCGTCATCGCGACAATTGAAATGGAATTACTAATTTTTCGTATTATTATTTTGAATATGGTTTTTTCTTACCGAAACTATTGAGATTGAGGCCGAAGTTGCAAGCTAATGTTAAGGTTATTTCCAGCACTACCTAACCAAGTCCTTGTTTTCACAACTTTACAGACTCGTTGAGTTGGTTCGATAATGACAAGGATGTGTCCGCACTGAAGTCATCCGTCTCACCTTCGGATTCCGGTTTTGGAAGAGATTATACAGACGAAGGTGATAATTATTCCATTACGTCCGCGTCTCCGATCTTAACCAAAGGAGATCACGCCGGGAAGCCAATGTCTGGGGTATCGCCATCGAAGAAGGGTTGGTTCAAGAAATTGAATCCGATGAGGAAAAAACGTGAAAAAGAAAAACTGATGAGCAAATCCCTTGATATTGCAGAATGATAATCGAGTCCTAATATTATGTAATACGTATGGTTCTGGAAACCTGTCTAAGTAGAGGTGATTGATTATAATTGATTATTGTTTACGTTTCCCTTTAGATTTATATCAAAAAGTGTAAGGGTATTTTTTAAAGAAACTTTCAAATATTTCAAATATTTTTTGAACTCTGGTGGGTGTAAAATCTCAAAAAATAAATGTATGGTTTAGGCGGGTCTTTCTGTTGGACCCAAACAACAACCTACCCAATAATGTCTAATTTTATTACTGTAAACCTCCGGCACGTGCCGTGAATGGTGAACGAGAAACGTTAGAAGCTTCCACACTACGCAGGACTGGCACCGAACATAACTTTTGATAATGAATTTTGCAGACAATTTAATAGGGAGACCAACGAGCCATTTATTTAGTTCCAAAGTACGAAAGCGTTGACGAGTTCTCTAGTGGAATAGGTTTATGGAAAAATATTGAAATGGGTTTCTGCCCAATGCTCAATTAAGAGACGAAAATTCTGCCCATTTTCGCGTATCTATTCTTGAGATGTTATTCCACCTCAGTTACGGGAAATTTAATTATTTTCACTCCGATTTTGTTTTAGGATCATGAAGCGCAAAGCACAATGGCTCGTAGATCGTACACGCACCCCCAATTAATTTTCTTAGAAGGTTAGCATTCTCTGAGTGGGATCTTAAAATATTTGCGTGTAGAAATGTGGTACTTTTATTTGAGCATATCTCCGAAATTTGACGAAATGCAAAACCCTGAAAATCCTTATGGGATTGTATGGGTTATAAGTCAACTTTTTATTCATTCCATTCATTTTTCAGAATAGTTTTGGATTATTTCGTAAAGAAAAATTCCATCATATTTCGACCTGCCCAGCATCCCACCACTGCACTGCTAATACTTTATAATACTTATTCCAAACAGATCCTCACAGAATCCTTAGAGATATCCCTAGTAGTAGAAAAACTGCAATGAAGAAATACTCGAAGTTAATTAATTCAACTCCGAAATAATTTCTTTAACTAAGAATATGTCCACAATTTGAAGTGTAGCTAAGTAGCCGTTATAACATACTAGTGCGGTGCTGCGCGTGCACCCATTCAGACAATTTACCTTTTATGCGTTTCTAAAATGCGTTTCGTACCGCGATAAATGACTTTCACAATTTCGGATTTGCTTGCCTCTACAGATTGATGTATTATGTTAAATATACTCCTCTACATTCAACCGTAGATTTGCTCTGTATTAGCATATATGCCCCATGCCCCTAAGGCACAAGTACAGGTGCAAATGATTCTTTATAGCTTTGATACACTTTCTGTCTCATTACAATTGAAATCTGTCCTGTCTATTCTGTTGATTACATAGGCATGGAAAATACGAAAATTTTTGTTGTCCTCTGTCCACCCGTGAAACTTTTTTCTTACATGTCTTATATGTATCTAATTAACCAGACACAGCTATTGTAAATTTTGTCGTCGCGAATCGCGATAGATTTTCGTAGCCTTTAGTCCTACTAATGTGTTCTGCATTACTTCATTATTCATTTCCTTCCACTTCCTATTAATCTCAATAATATTGCAATGCAACAAACTGCAAAATGCATTCGGTGCGTTGAATAAAGTGTGAAAGTCTTTAATCGCACTTGAGGCTTGATAACTCTAAAGACATGGGACTAAAAACTTACGCAACTCTTAATCCAATCTCTCGTGTAGGTCTCCAAAGTGTCCAAAGCCTAATTCGTTTTCCAATTGCTTGTTATTGTTATTATGAGGGGTAATTACTAATTACGATTTTTTGCCCAAAGAGTTCCTGCTTCATGTCATTCACTGGGGAAAAAGTCGTACGTAGTTTATAAATTAGTTTAGTGGTGCATTGTATGATGTATGCGTGCATTTGCATTTCAAATCCGTCAATGTAATATAATGCGTTCTCCCAAATTAATTCGGCAAGAAAAACAGTCACAACAGCCTCAAGTCTTCCCCATGTAAATATAAGGCCAATGGTCACTCACAATTCTAGTTTAGTTCAGTTCCGGCAACAAGAGAACATAAAATATTGCAGGTGTTGACGTGAAAAAGCAATTAACATAAACATATTCCTGGATTTAGAAAAACTTTAGTTTTTCAAATGAAACTCACCCTGGTCAGTAGCATTTTTTGTATTTTTCTGTAGTGTTGAAAGTGTACAATGTGACGAATCTGTTTATCATTCTGGATAATCTGCTTACGTCTGTCTGCTAACTACCAAACGATAACTATATGGTTTGAGCAAGAAGACTTCACTTGTAGTTATGACCTCTAATCAACTACACGTGAAATCCTTGGGGGTTAAAGGTGACCTTTGGTCAACGAAATCAAACTATCATACCGGCTAGTAGAGGTGTAAAAGGGCCGGGCCGGCCCGGCCCTGCTCGGCCCGGCCCTAGAAAAAGGGCCGGGCCGGGCCGAATACCAGGCTTAACTGTCAAGGGCCGGGCCGGGCCGAATACCACGCTTAACTGTCAAGGGCCGGGCCGGGCCGAATACCAGGCTTAACTGTCAAGGGCCGGGCCGACCAAATTTCCGGTTACTAGGGCCGGGACGGGCC
>JAQFYE010002183.1:0-19054 GCA_034694305.1 Protaphorura glebata | reverse complement strand
CAGACGGCATGGGATTTCCAATGCCAGAATTCAACGCGGGGTCAAGTTTACGTCAGCGTAACTGACCTAAACCTGAAATGTGCGACGAGTGACCTTAATACAAGATGTCGATTGGCATGAACTATCAGTGTTATGAATTTCAATTTTTTCTAAAAATACCCGCCCTGAAGTTCCCCTCGTTAGTTGAACAGAAAAGCTTTGCTACTTTTCGCTCGCTTAATAATATGAACTTCACATTGGGCATTCTTCAAAAAAAATATATTCTAAATGATTCGGCCAGAACATATGACTTTTTAAGGTCTCCTCTTATACATATACAGTTGAAAGCATCTATGTATATTATGAATATACTCACAGCGTATTTGTATATTTACACTCAACACTAGTTTTTCGTTTTGGGCTCAAAATACTACGAATTCCCCCAGGTGCTCCCTGACAGCGAGTAAGAAATATTTTGAAATTTCTCGCGATTTTGTTCACTTTTAGCCTTAGCCTTTTGTACACCATAGCCTCAAACCAGTAAAGACTGCTGGATGCGCCCGTAGGACGGGCTTCCTTGTTAGTTTTATGTACTATCGTGTCTTCGTGAATGATCGATCACTTTTACCATTGTGTAACATGTAATTGTAATTATGTAATGAAATAAAATAATGAGTGCTTTTTTTTGCTAGCCTGGAGAGCAAAGGAGCAAGAGATAAGTTATTTTTTGCATTGATGAAATAACTATAGTAAGCATACTAATATCCAGTAATAATAGTACTTGATCCTTTGATCCAAACCGCAACATTAATGAGTCATCATTTCCGAGCATCCAATTTTCAAGAATTAAATAGGATAGGCTAATTTGTCCAACTTTGGTATTATTATAAACTCGGACATTGGTACCAACGTGTGGCAAATTAGTCTTTCCTACCCTATTAGTATTTTTTGGGCTAAGTTTCAGAGTAAAAAAATATTAAAAATTAAAAGTTATGCACCACACAGAATATGCCTTAGATCAAATTTCCTGCATTTGATCATTCATTTATTTAGTTCAAAGAGCTGGTAAAAGTTGTATGAAACTTTCAAAAATAAATAAATTGACATGGTCAAAAACACTGTCTCCTGTCACAGAATTGAACAACGAATTGTACTAGAGGGCATGGCGGAATCAAATGTAAACAAGTGTAAAGATTTTCATCAGGAAATATCCTCTGTCGTACACAATTCACTAACTAATTCACCATTTTAACGCCAGATTGAAATTTTTATTTAATTCTCAAGAAATACATGCAAGAAATGATTTGACCAAATTTTAATAATTTTGAAAAAATTAAACGGATACTCATCGGGAGGTCATTTTGATGGTTTCGAAATTTAGGTGTAGACATGAGTCGGGGGATCATAAACGTAAACGACATCCCCACCACCAAATCCTTCCGGGGTTGTTCTGAATGACGCATTATCATTCTCAATTTTGACTTTCATGACTGCGTGAGCATCATTCGTCATTTTGCCAGTGATTTTCCAACCGTCTTTCTTGATGTTGATCGTGGCTGCGCTAGAGGTCTATTGAAAGGAATTAATTTATAATTAATTACCTGGAATCTTACCAAAAATTAATTTTTTAATTAGTTGACTCACATAGTCTCTCCTACGATCTGGGTTTGAGCCATCGTACTCAGAATCGTTGTACATTTTGGTATAGAGTGCCTCATTCGTTGGAGTCATTTCATCCAAAAGAGCCAAAGCAAACCAATTGGTTTTAGTCCAGATATAGTCGTGGGGCAACTCGTACATAATGAATAGACGAAGTTTTGCATCAATTTGGTAGCTCACGACCCCAGCGCTTCCATTCAAAGAATCCCTGCAACAATCAAAGTTCATTTTAATTCCATTTCCTTCTATTCTTTGGTCAATAAATAAATCTTAATCAATTTTACGTAGTTTTTTCCCCGGCAAAGATCTCCTTAGTAAATGCATCAATCTCTTTCGGTGGGGCTAGTTGCATTTGTCCAGTATGAAGATAATGATTTGGTTCCGTCAAAACTGCATTCGTGTAGTTGGCTGTATTCATACATTTTATTTTATTAAAATTTTCTAAGATTAGAATTCCAAAATGTATGATATGGACGTGTACTCACAGACTTCGATCGTGCAACTGCAAAAATTTGGAAGTCCAGCCGCATAGCTCTCAGCCGTACGACCTTCCAATGACTTCCCGTTCGTCAGTTCTGGTGCAGACATTTTTCAATGCAACTCTTAGGCGAATCCTCACAAAGACTGCAAAAGTTAAGGTGAAGAGTCAACATTATTTCGAGTCGATTTTATACTCGACGTTATCAACTAAAATAAAAATGCAAACAGTAAATTCGAAGAAGGACAATGAACAATGTTGATTAAACATATGGAGCTAGAAGCTTAGAGTCTGAGAAATAAGATTGCGGTGTGCCATGTGCAGAGTCTGCAACTTGTGGTCTCCTGTACTTTGGCATAGGTTATTTCGATAAATTAAGCCGAAGAAGAAAAAGATAAATTGACAAAAATATTTTTAATGAGGGAATTTTGAGGAAATCAGGCTTTTAAGATAATTTTATATTCAGGGCACGTGCACGTGTATTGCATTAGTAACTACAAAAATTATTTAATGACATTTCTATCCGCAATTCAATGATTTGCGGTTCACTTTAGACTGTCTTGTTTTCTTGGATTTAATCTGCTTGACTACTGCAGTGGTTTAATAGAAGGCATTGTCAAATAAAATAAAATAAATAATTGGGTCATAATGATATCCCTCACAAGGTATAGTCACCACATGTATACCACAACTTGGATGGATCTGACCTAATTTTCTTAATCTACAAGAGTAAGCTGTTTGGTCTCTCAGTCAGGTCTAAAACATTTACCAGAGGATAATAAAAATTTGACTATAGGATCCAGAAATTGTTTCTCCAAAAATTTTACGACTTAATACAATTATCTTTGAGGCACCATTTCGTTTAGAATTAATTCATGGGTCAGAAATATACTAAATATGAACATTTTCTTCATAGTATTTTTCCCGGGGTATAAATGCCTTAATTTCAGAGAATAAATGTTAAAAAAAATGTATTCAGATTTGAAGTAAGTACTAAAATTTTTAGAACAGAAACTCCAATATTTTACAAAAATGTTCTTATGTATGTATTTTTGTCGCGCTAGCCTTGGGACAGACACTAGCCTTGGAACAGAATCATTGACGTTTCAAGGCTTAACCAGTCGCTATAACCATTTCCGTTTGCAGTCGAATTGGTGGTTTGCAGCTGAGTACATCCCTTGTTAATGTAGAATTAACTTGCCAAATCGTTAAATTAGTTCTGTGCATAACACAAACAACTAAGGGTGTGGTCTGTGTATGATAGTTTAGGTAGAAATAGTTAGATAACCAGTGTCCCTGTCCGAAGAGGAAAGACAAATAGACAATTATATTTTTAATGAGGACCTTTAAAGAAAAACAGACTGAGATAAGCGACTGTCCTAAAAAGTAAAAATTAAAATTCATATCCACCAAACAACAAATACCTTACATTAGATTTCCAGTCTTACAAGGGATGCTCACGACTTGCGGGTTTGACCTAGACCCGCCACTCACGTTTTCACACTATTTGGGACCCCTTGACATGAAAATAGTTAAAAGTCACGTGTACAAATGAAGTACTTTTGTTTTGGCCTATCTTCAAAAATTTGACTAAAAAAATTCTTTGACACTTTTTAAATTGCATGTTAGAATGTGAAGAGATTTCCGACGTTTTTCATGTTACCTCAATGTTGAGAGATGCCCATTAGATGCATTATAGAAGATTTTGATTGATGATGATTTGAAAAAATAATTATTAAAATAATTATTAAAACCTTAAGTTCATTGTTAAATCCAATAAAAATGTTGAAAATATTATTTTCAATCCTCATTTGCTGCCAAAATTCGTGAAAAGTTGGATAGACAGACGGACAGACTATACATCCGCAATAAGCCATTTACTCCGTACATTACGTCACCCGACTTAATATTTATTGCGAAGTAATATTTCGGTATAACCTGTGGATAATTTTGTCTACAACCACACTTTCATAAACTGAGCTCCGGTCATATTTACTTTATTGTATGCGCTCTGATTAAAACTCCAACTGACCACAATACAGAGCATGTTCACGAGGGGAGTGTGAGGGGGAGCAATTCCGCAAAGTCAATAAAATGTACATCAAAATTCAATTCGAAATAATCGCAATTCTAAATGACTCATTTTTACGCACATACAATATAAATTTTTATATTATCCCTTATGCCCGGGTATTATAAAGAATAACTTTCTTTATTTGATCACAATGAACTATGGTAAACAAGCGGACGATTAGAAGTACGAATTCCCAAGCATTCAAAATCCTAATACGCTAATCTACTTGACTATTGCAGTCCTTAAATGTCAATGGGCTAATGCGATATCCCTTACAAGGTATAGTCGCCCAATGTATAATCACGACTTAACTAATTGTTTTTTTAGGGTTTCGGATAATATGTTGATTTCAGAGGTTGGATTTTGACAAAGACTTGACCGGATTCCAAGTATTAAAATTTTGGGTATGGACACTCTGAATTTGTTTAAAACTTTAAAACCGGTGATGGCACAAAACCATGACTGCCACAACTAATTTAACGTTAATTTTATTAATTTATTTGACTCTACTGTAGCCCTGAATCTCATTTTGTAGGGTCTTGTCAACAACTATTCTATTTATCATGATGAAGACTACTATGTTGTAAATTAGTCCAATTGAGATCACATTTACAAATATAAACTCCATCCGGAGTTTTAACAAGTAATTCTACAAATATACATATATCAAAAGTGATTTTTGAAGTTAGGATTATTATTAATTCACCACTTAAAACTATTGTTCAATTTATCGTCAGATTTAAGAGTGGTCCAATAAGTTAGCTGATTATCAGTCGTATGGTTTTCCATTTTCAGTTGGCATCAAATGATGTCTTCCAAATATCAATATTGTATTCTTGTCATATTTTAGGTAAGTTCTTGAAATTTAATATATATTTATTATACATGGTGTTCCAAATAAATATACCTGTTTTCAAAAATACGTAAATTCCAAAATTTGATATGGATTTTCAAAAAAAATTTTTTTTATTGAAATCTCGACAGGACTTGTTTTATTTCCAATCTTGATATTTTTCGATTAAAGAGTATCTTCACTACAGCGGTCATCCTTATTTTTACACTACCGGATGAGCCTCACAGGGTTATTAGCATACGACATTTTGAAGATTTTAAACTCAACTCAACTGTTTGTCGATATTTCTTCTCAAATCGTTCAGATTTCTAAAAATAATCATTTTTTAATTTTGCTTTTCTAAGTCTAGACTTTTATGGATTTACACATTCAAAATGTCGTTAAGCTCCGATGTTGTTATAGGCTCCGGCGGTATAGAAATAAGAATGGTCGCTATAGCGAGAGTAATCTTCACGAAGCATGAAATGTCAAAATTGTAAAAAAAAACCTTTTCGAAATTTGAACAAAACCTTTTTTTTTTAAATCTAAACCATATTCTGGAAACTACGAATTTTTTAAACCAGGCATATTCGTTTGAGCACCCTGTACCTGGCACGAAGTACTGATCGTCTGGATTAAGGGTAAAAAGGACCTCTAGAGTAATCTCTCTAAAGTAGAGTGACGTCTCAAATATTTAATTAGCGGGTTCAATAGTCAAAAGATTTGTACTATATTCTTATTTTCAAGGTATTAACGGAGGGGGAGATGAAGAAGAGCGGAGAGACTTACTGGCTAATTACAACGAAAGTGCAAGACCAATCCGAAGGGCAATCAAAATCGGGGGCTCAAGTATAATTAGAAGAAAACCAGATAGAACTCTAGCTCCGTCTTGAGTCACAAATGGTACGATTTACGACTCTGGACTCAGATCTGTATCTGTGACTGACGAGGGAACTACTTAGGCTGTCCGTCAGCGATTTGACCCAAACTTTTTTTCTGAAAAACATTCACCCCAAACCCTCAAAAATATCACCAGCTCGAGCAACTCTCAAAACTCGATTTTTAAGAAAAATTTGTAAAATATTTTTCTTTCAAAAACCAATTGAAATGAGTAGAATAATAAATTAGAAGATGGAAAACCTCATAATTTTACATATTTAGATGATTTTCGTCCAGAAATAATACTTCTTGTTGTAACATTATATTGATATGAATTCCTGGGCGAAAATTATTTAAATGTGTAAAATTATGAGGTTTTCCATCTTCTAATTTATTATTCTACTCATTTCAATTCGTTTTTGAAAAAAATATTTTACATTTTTTGAAAAAAAAATTGGGTTTTGAGATAAATTTTGGGGGAAAGTTACATGTTATATCCCATGCTAAAAACTTGAGAACAACGAGTACTTTTTCTAAAAAATTTCAAATTTTTTTTAAAGATCGAGTTTTGAGAGTTGCTTGAGCTGATGATATTTTTGGGGGTTTAGAATGAATGTCTTTCAGAAAAAAAAGTTTGGGTCTAATCGCTGACGGACAGAGTAAGTAGTTCCCTCGTGAGTTGTAATTACAAACTTTGTTCAAGATCTGCCTCTGTAGAATTTAAGCCAATTCTGACAGGGGGTTATTTGCCATGCCGTTTGTGAGGTATCCTTTATAATATTTTCGAGTAAGTGGTAGTCAAGAGTCGAAATCTGGTGACACTTAAACTAAAACTATACATAACGCATTGCATAACATACGTATTGTTCTTGGCGTCGTCGCGGTGTTTTAGCTGATGGAATCGTTGTTATCGGTAAGATTGGGATCAAAAGGGAAGTCCACGATGGGCTGATTTTCCAACCGGTATTAAGATCTAACGTTTTGTCGGCTGATTTCTGTATCCAAACAGCCCCTTGAAATTCCGGTGGTACCATAGGTTTTCTTTTTCCTTGTATGTATTTGATAATTTGTATTGAATCCATTTTTATGACATGATTTCCGTCGAATTTATCCTAGACATGGGATGCGACTGCGGATTTTTTAGTTCTTGCATACTTCACATCTGCCATAATACTCTCCTTCATTCTTGTGTTTGATGATTTTTTGGTTTGGCCAGTGTATAACCATCTGTTTCACATTCTATCTCGTAAATTACACCGTTTTCGTTTGTAGTGTATTTGTCCTTATGTGCGATGAAGAATGTTTCTAGTTTTCTTCCCGGAGTGAAAGCCGTCTTGAACTTCCATATTCTGGATATGGTCTCGCTAATTATATTAGAAACATCCCCAATGTATGGAATAATTAGTCGAGTAGAGCTGTGGCTTTGTCGTTGATTCGAAGCAGCGACTGCTCTCGACTTGGAACGAGTTTTGCACTTTGTCAATCTGGAAGTGATAAGTTCACGGGGGTATCCGGATTGGATTCTTTTTTTTTACGTGTTTTTTATAAATGCATTCACACATACAAGTATGCTCGTTGATTGTCTCACAATGGTAAGACAAAGAATTTGTGCTTAACCAATTAACTTAAATAATTCAAACGTCGATATTTACAACTAAAGAACAGACCAACATTATCATTAGTAAGACAGTAACCATAATGAAATTCAAGTTTCCCATTTGTACTCAAATATTCACAGAGGTAAGATTACATACTACCCGTGGTCGAATTCTATAATTTCGCTACGGCTAACGCTCCAATCTTCAAGAAACTTAACGTCATTGACAATAAGTAATTCACATTTCTTCATTAACCATTGTTCTGTAGCACTTTGGTCACATGTAGCAAGTCAGGCTTTAGAAATTCTTTGTCACAGACTGAGAAGGCTCGGTTAAACAGAGAGTCAATAACTGAAATCTTTGGACTTTTGTGATGGAAGGAATTGAAATTGAGGTATTAGTCGGTATGGTGAGGCTCTGGATAAACTCTGTGGCCAATTTGTCTATACTCCTTCCGATAAACAATTTTACTATTATTTCATTTGCAATAACTGGAAGGTTTAGACAAAGAGGAAGAAGAAGAGGAAGAGAAAGAGAAAGGCGAAAAAAGACTACTGGAATACTTACTGTCCAATTACAACGTTCTTCAAAGACCAGTTCGTCATGAGAGTGATGCAGTTGACTTAAAATTTGGTCTGAGTGTCATCAATATATATGACGTGGTAAAAACTATTGTTTTCAAATCCTATGCTAAGACATTTTAATATGATTTTAATTTAATTTTACGTTTTTTCAATAGGGCATTCAATATGATCAATTGGTTAGTAATTTGTGGTTAACTATGGTAAGCATAGATTTATTGACGGTATCTGATAGACATACATATAGATAAATATATGTATACAATATATGTTATAACAAACCATTAGGAATGGACTGATGTCAATTTACAATGGAATCCTGCAGAGTACGGAAATGTCGAGATGGTGCTCATAACACCCCATAGAATCTGGAAGCCGGACATTCACAAGTTGAACAGGTAAGACAAAATTAGATAGTTTATGGTTCAAATCTGAGTGCTTTTTGGACTGGGTTCAGTTCCCAGGGTGTGTATGAATATCGTAGTCCGACTTACAGTTTTTGTTTGATTTTTTCAGTATGGATTCAAACTTCGATACAACTTTTCAAATGAATGTTGTTGTGAGATATGACGGGAGTTTAACGTATATACCGGCCGCACCCGTATCTCGAACTTCTTGTGAATTCATAAATGTGGACCGATACCCATTTGACGAACATAATTGTACCTTGAAATTTGCTAATTGGAATTATTATAGAGGAAAGGTCAGCTAAATGTTTATCGAGTTGGATTAAATTAAACTAAATGAAATTATGATTTACGCCTTTGGTATTTTAGCTGAATCTCAGCCTGATATCAGAATCTGCAGACCTGAGTCGTTTCGTCCAACACGCCGTTTGGGAGCTGATCGGTCATTTAATATTATTTTGAAATTCAAGAAAATATTTCAAACTAATGAAAAATTGTATTGTTGTAGGAGTACCTGCAGAAAGGAATGAGATTGATCATAGTGGGAATCCTGATCCGAAAGTTGAGGTCAGTTACTTGTTGCAATTCAGACTGCGCGGAAGTCTCAAGTTAGCATGGTCTAGCCTTTCCTTGTTCATCGGAGGCCTGTCAGGATTACTCAACTATCTCTTGCCCATCGATTCGCAGCTACGGATACCCTTAGGTCACGGTCATTCGAATATCCACAGATTTGACTGACTAAAAAAAGACTTTAAATTTCGCCTTAATAAATAGGTGTTGTTATACTTCTACCATTGTCTGCGTTGGGTACATGGATCAATTATGACTTAGAAGGGAAATTTTCTATTTTGGGTAACATTTAAAAAAAATGTAATGCCTTACAGAATTTTTTAAATATTGAATTACTCACATTTTTCAAAAAATAGTATGTTATTATTGCGCGCTATCCTTACTGTTGTTTGGATCAATCGTTGCCAACATTATCGAACTACTCTATTATAACGGGAGTCCATCTCGACACAACATGCAAAAATGGGAGAGTGATCGAAGTACCGAGTATGGAAAATGGCACACAATAAGTGTTGTACTATTAACATACTAACTTGCAGATCCGAGTCACATTTTGCGAAAAAATTCCATCCACAATTTTCTTGAATCCTCTATTGAAGGAAACAAATGACCGTTACAAAATGATTCGGGCAAAATCAAAAGAAGTCAAATTACTTCTTTGAGTGAAAAAAAAATCGAGGAACTTCTAATGAACTTACAACTTCTGATCCGAAATATGGGTGGAACTGCACCTCTGAATAATTGGCAATGTTTTTCGATTGTTTTGGATCGCCTTGCATTCATTTCTCACTTTGTTTCAACGGTTATATTCTTCGTTTCATTTTATTATACGTTTACTTAATACCGTGGTGCACCTACCTGTAGAAATTGATTGTTTAAATACATCATTTGGTTTTTCATTACAATAAATATAATGTGTGCACTTTGCATTTGAATAATATCTGAAGGTTTAACATTTTATTCCATGACTGCAATCTCCACGTCTTTTTTTCTTTTAATTTTGAAATTATTTTCTATCTCCGCCAAGGTTTTTCCTTTTGTTTCGGGGACACGGAAGAAAGCAAAGAGGATTCCAGTCGCACATATCCCTGCATATAGCCAGTAGTATCCGGACTGCTTCAATGCATCCGTCAACATCGTGTAAGTCCTCGTGACTGCAAATGCCAAACTCCAATTCAAACTGAGGGACAGCGTCAACGTCAACGCCTTCACATGTACTGGCAAGATTTCCGTTGAAATTACCCTAAAAATATAAACAGACACGGTACCTCAAGTCAGCGCCATTGCACGCATCGTATTTTGAAGCAAAATGGCTTTTCAGACCGGATTTGCTTACCTTGGCAGAGGTCCAACCCCCAAATTATAAAATAAATTGTAGGTAAAGAGTGCAATCAATGGCATCCAAGTAATGGCTCCATCAAGTGGTTTTCCTTCTTGTTCTTGGAGATAGTAGAAGAGGCCGAGTATAACGAAAGATAAGGACATCCCTGCTTCTGATATCATAAGGAGAGTAACTCTTCCAGCTTTGTCCATGAAAACAGTGGACATGATTGCCACACACCCAAGAACTGCTGAAACTAAATCCGGGTCTAATCCAGAACCAGTACTCTGAACAATTGTTTTTGAGTTAGACAACATGGCAGTCACAGCTGACATTTGATTGTATGACACTAGTGCAAATGCAATCAATGTAGGTTGCCAGACGCCATGTTTCAATAGGTCAGTGAACTTTGTGTTCGCCGTTAAACTCATATAAGCGTCCATTCGTTGTTTTACCTAAAACAGACACCACATCACATTGACATTCCAGTTTTATATGTGTAATAATTTATTAGTAGCTCGCTGGCGAGCCATCGGGTTTTCTAGTGTTACTAAAAGCTTAATAAATAACTAACCAACTGAAGCTCAGGTTCGATCTGACTTTCATGTGTCGCTCCTCGAAGCCAGATTAAACTTTTTCGTGCTTCGTCAAGTTGTCCTTTGCCGACTAAATAAATAGGAGATTCAGGGACAAACAATATTAAGACTAACATAATGAGCGGGATTGCTGCATGGATCAAAGTTATCCAATCCCATCTCACCCATTTACCGAGGATAAATCTGGGAACAATTAATTAATCCGATTACAACCAGTACAATTTTGATTCAAAGTGCTTGCGAATAAATAATCTTACGTCATGACGGTACCAAAAGTGAGCATAGCGTTGAATATTGAACCGACTGTTCCTCGAATAGCATTCGTAGCAATTTCTGTAATATAAGCAGGTGCAGCCAAAGTTGCCAGTCCAGCACAAAATCCTATATAAGCGACGATAAAGTTACATTTTATTATCATAGCAAATTTTTAGGATTATATGTCGTAGTGTAGATATATATAAAGCGACAGCGAGATATAGCGACATATATAAATTGTTCACTATATATGCTATACATACAGCACAATATATATACACACTGCTATATATTGGTATATACTATAACATATGCAATACAGTATACCTGTTAGAAATCGGCCAACCAACATCATCGCATAACTAGTTGAGAAAGCGACCAAAATATTTGAACCCACGAATGGAAGCGTCAAAAATATGAGAGTTCTTTTACGTCCGAATTTTGAAATACCAAATCCAGCCAATGGACCAGCCACAAGAGCTCCAAGCTGAAGAATTATATCACAAAAATTAATGCAATTAGGAATTTAACCTGGAACCTGACGGTAGAAGCCGGATTCTTGCTATACTAACGAGAAATCTACTTAGGCTGTCCGGCTCCGATTTCGCCCAAACTTTCTTTCCTGAAAGACCTTCACCAAAAACTAGTATGACCGAAGTATATCGACGCACTACTCAAAATTCGATTTTAAAAAAAAAGTTTAAAAATTTTGAAATAAAGTCCAAAGAAGGGGTCTTTGAGTCTTTGTTCTCAAGATTTTAGCATGGTATTTCCCATGTGAGTTTTCACCAAAACTGATCTCGAGACGCAAATTTGTTTCAAAAATTGAAAAAAAATCTTTTTCAGAAAACCGCTGAAATGTTTGGAAAAATAAATTAAATGATGGAAAAACTTTGCATATTTGAGTGTACTATCGCCCAGAAATCAATACTTCGTTTGTAGTATTAAATTAATATTGATTTCTGGTCAAGAATACACTCAAATATGCAAAGTTTTGAGGTTTCCCATCGTTTAATTTATTTTTCCAAACATTTCAATGGTTTTCTGAAAAAAAAATTATTTTCAATTTTTTAAAAAAATTTGCGTCTCGAGATCAGTTTTGGGCAAAACTTACATGGAAAAGCCCATGCTAAAATCTTGAGAACAAAGATCTCTTTGGACTTTATTTCAAAATTTTCAATTTTTTTTTAAAAATCGAATTTTGAGTAGTGCGTCGGCATACTTTGGTCATACTAGTTTTTGGTGAAGGTCTTTCAGGAAAAAAAGTTTGGGCGAAATCGGAGCCGGACAGCCTAAGTACATTCCTCGTAAGACATGACGATTTTTATACCCAAATTTTTACGTTCATTCCCTTACCATGACAATCGAAATAATCCAAGAAATGTCATCAGCGTCAATATCTCCAATATCACCTCTCTTTACCAAATCTGGAAGTGCTGGAGATGGCCATGCCAAAGTTGCTCCAAGAGCTAATCCGCCAAATGAAGCTGTAGAAAAAATTGAGATTCTTTTGAGATTATTTTATTAAAATTTGAATCCATTTTTTATTCAATTTACCAGCTGTTGCAGCAAATATTTGAGGGGCAATCTTAGGAACAAACGGTTCTTCATTTTTTTCCATTTTGATTAAATTCCAGGACCTGCTGCTCCCACTTGGATTGATCAAGTGGAAAAATACACCTCGTACTGGGTAAATCCATGTGGACAAATTATTTAATTGCGATGTGCGCTACTAAAAGCCAAAACTTGTTGAGATAATTTGGTTTCCCAATTAATTATGGAATTTGTTGGTAAAATTTCTTCATGGTGAACCAGTCGGGGTTTATCTTTCAATCAGTCATTCAATTAAAGCAAGTGTCAACTGGTCTGACACATGAAGTTGACTAATTATAGATTATGAGAGTTTTCACCATTTATCCAATACTTTGATTTGAAAACCAATTGATTACGTGACAGGCAGGGATTTTTCATTGTACGATGGCATAGTCCAATCCAAGCTACCACTTGAGATAATATAAAAATTTGTATACAAATTGACATTCGTAAAAGGCCATGGTCAAACATTCCAGTGTATTTCCCGTATTACATACATAGCTACAATGTTTGTCTCACTTTTGCCTGAAAACCTATAAGTAATATTTGCTGGATATTTTGGTATCATTTTAGTATTGCCAAAAACGATCTATCAAAATTTGTGAAAATTAGTTAGACAGGTAAGACTAATAAATCCTCTCATGCATTAATCCTTAAATCGCCCGACATAGTGCATAATCATTTTAGCTGTTATAATTTCTTTTTCAAATTACTCAACTGACATTCAAAACTGGTATCAAGATCATTAAAAAATGAACAATAAACGTTACGTTCATCTCTTGAGATACAAAATTTAATTTTGCAACCGACCATCGAGGACATCCAATATTTAAAAATAGAGGCGCCCTGAAAAATATCTTTACCAGGTAAAATTTCTTTCAGTCTGAAGCTTGAAAATAATTAGCATGAGTAACGAGTACGCCCCTAATTGTCTATCCAAATCTAAATCACGAACAACATTCTATTCGGCATCCAGAGATATTTTGCATGTTATTGGTGAACAGGGTTTAAGCAAGTGTGACTTTATTATTTGAATTATTAAATCTAGTTTAATTGAATAGGTGAATAATTGCTTGCGGAAAAGAGCTCAAATCCATGAGCTTCGTATAAACTTTCGGAATGACCATGACCGAGTACTTGAGTGTCCATCTCATGGTTTTGACGCATCCATTCCCAAAATTAACCTCGTCTTGTAGTCACCTCAGGTTAAGGTGACCAAACTTAATTATAATTATACCGATGTGTTTTTGTTCGGCTGCGGCTGTTACGGTCACAAAGAAAGTAAACATTTCAGTGACTTTCGGAATGATACAGTGTGGTTCAATAATTTTAACCAGCAGTAAAAAGCAGCCGGGAGAAATAAGAATATAATTTCGTAGAAACCTTTCAAAGGGATAAACTTGACTGGTGATGACTCCGCACCCTCCTAATCCATTGGTGACCATTGAGTGGGGGTTGGACAATATTTTCCTGCACAATTGAGATACTATTTTTTTTCACCCATCTCCAATTCGGTGTAAAAAAAATATTTACACGTTATGAAATTCCAGAAATAATAGCTTATAATGAATGCCAAATTGTTCGCGTCAGAAACACTAGACATTTGGTGAATTTAACCTAAGAGAAATTGAAACATGGAGCTAGAGTTTACCAATGGATGATGTATACAGAGAAACAGAAATTCGGTTAGTTCTTAAAATTTTCAGTTTTGTTCAGACGTGCTGTCATACGCTCGTGCATAAGCAGGAACAATTGCTTGGATTTTAGTTCCTAGTCAAATATCTGGTCTGCATTGTACGTTCTTTCAAAATATTTCAATATTTTCCATGAAGTATATGTTTACGTATCCATCCTCCTTCCTGCAAGGTTCATGTATTCTGCTGACATTTGAAGTGAATGTTGCAAAGTCACGAATTATAAAAATGGTAACGAAACTTAGCACTCTGGAAAATATTCTGCAGGGAGCCCAGAATTATTTTGTAAGTCGGTGGACGGGGTTTAAGCAAGAGCGGGGGCTATTATTTTAATTATTAAATTGAGTTTGATTGCATCAGCGAATGATTGCAAAAGAACAATCAAATCCATTTACTTTTTATGGAACTTCGGGATGACCATGAGCAAAAACTTGAGCCTCCAATCCTTGGATTTAACGTGCATTGATTCCTCAAATGAATTTCTTGTTTATCACTTCAGGAGAGGATGTTCAAACTGAAAATATTCAAAACAGTTCGAAATTGGTTATTTCCTCCAAATGGAAGTCCGTTCACAGAAAGGAAAAGTTTTACAGTACAAGGAATTTGGTCACACTTGGTGCATTTTATAGAATGTTACCTTTTAGTGGGACGAACGTAATCATGTCCTGGTTAAAACCACGAAGCGTTCTCATCGGGTCCTGTACAGTTTCAACTTTTGGGTGGACCTACTGTACAGGTTAGGGCAGACGGCATATTTTGCGTTCGCTATGTTGAGCGGAAGTGACGAGATCCAGTTGAAGCCCAAAATGCTCCACGCGTCTACCTGACTCTATTGAATACATCTGATATCGCCATCTCAACTCTCATATATTCCAACGCTGATGAGTTGATGGCTTTCTACAATCAAGTTCTGCGTCTCACGCCAACCGCGTGTCACACAGGTATACTTTATTATGATTCGTAAGCAAAATGTCAATTAATTCCAAACATTATTGTCAGGCACACGACTAGGACAACAAATCTCTCGCCCTGGCTACGTGCTGAATGTCATTCTGCATGGAATGGTCGCGGGTTGATTCTTTGCCATTCTCGGTTGGATAATTCATTCCCTCCTCATGTGGGGCTTGTGGCTCTCAGTACAGCAGGAATACAATTTAATTGTGACTTGCTCTTTGTCGGGATGAGCTTGCTGTACTTGTACAACATAACTGATCTACTCAATGCGTCACCGTAAGTTTGTTTTCGCTTTATTCTTGGAACATGCAAAAATTGAGCGTCTGCGGTGGAAGAACGTCGCTGCAAAGAGACGGTAGTATTATCGTCAAAGCCAAAGGTAAAGTCGTTTACTTGGCGGATACTAGATTAGAAATATTGTTTATTTTAGTGACAAAGATTTATAACATGTTACCACCTTTTATTTCATAAATCCGTCACCCTAAGTGCTAATATAAACAAAACAAAATTGAAAAGTAAGATACAGGCTCAAACAATAACGAGGTCATAACTTGCATATGTCTTACTCCTGTCTGTCTCATAATATATTATTCAAAGAATGAGATAAAATTAACCTACAAAGTCATGAAGTAATTTTCATATTTGAATACTTGAATTTTCAAACATCTTTAATGGTTATATTTTTGGTGATCACTAATTTAATTCGGTCGTAATTTATAGTACAACCGTATTCGGATTCTTTTTAAACCATTCTCAAAATTGTACTCACTGGTTGCCACACAAACCAATAGAATCACTGAGATACTTTTCGTCAAAGTTCATAATATTACAGCTTTTCTTTCAATGATGTAAAGAATTTTTTTATAAATTCATTTACCAAAGATTTATAAGACCTTTACTTTAGGTTTTATTTTTTGCCTTTTGTATGAAGACGTGAACACAAATAGGACAGGCCCACCTTCTACTCTTAAGAATTTTTACGTAAATCTTTTGGCTCATAGACAATGAACATTTAGATCTACGAACATAGGTCAGTCAATACACGTAATGTAACGTGCCCATATCCTCATAACCCGGTTCTTCATAATTATAAAAATCGTCCTCAAAATATATGAAGTGTTGGATATTAAAGTGAAAAGTTGTTATAGAATCAGCCACAATTACCTCTAAACACAAGTTACAAGTTACAAGGAGGTTCCCATATGCTAGCATTTGGGCCGTCTAGGTCCCATTTATCCAAATCTGTACTACCCTTAAATTCAGCAAATAATTTCCTCTTAACATCAATTTTCTAATCTTACACTATTACACTGTTCATTGGTGCTGTATTCTGCAGTATATGATGTTCTTGTTCACGCATTTCTTCATAGTCGCATTCAAAATCAGTTGAGCCGTTTGAGTCCGAGAAGTCCAACATGTTCCAATGAAATGCTTATCTCAGTCTCGGTTATGTTTGGATTTTAGTGACATGTCTATGTAGAAACTTGACAAAACTAGATGTGCATACAATTAGTTTATCCTTTGAACTCAACACAACATTCAAAACTTCCACAATTTCAGTAATAACTTCAAAAATGTTGAACTTAATTACAAATTAGGAATTTTTTCTTACTGGGATGACTTTGTGAATACATGACTCTTTTGGTATGACTCTTTACTAATTAATTAGGTTCAATGCCTTCGATTTATGACAATTTAGTCAGAGTTTATTTTAATCGAATATTTAAGATGCCTCAAGAGGTCACGCTTCTCAGAACCATGAATGGCATATTGATCATTTTTTTCAATTTTGACCGGGTCGGGCTGACAATGTGGTCACAGTGGGCATAGATGGTCAATGTGTTCAATACTTTGTGATTGGTTGTTGGCGGTATACACGGAGACGCTCAAGAGTTCCTTGGGTTCCATATTTTTATTATTTCTGGCCAAGAATTTGGAAAGAGGCGGAATAAACCATTCAATTTGAACACTTCTATGGTCTCTCACACGAAGAGAAACAAATCATTCGACAACAAATCAACAAACAATCGAAAAATAAAAGATAATGTAAATAATCAAATCGGTATCAGCTATCTCTGTCCTGAAATACGAGATACCGGCGGAAATACGAGGAGAAGCAATTTTTTCTTTTCTGCCTTTGTCTTTGTCTTTGCTTCTAAATTTCCCCTTCACTTCCTCATTCTCATTGGTAACATTGAATGATCAAGAATGTTCGCTTTTCGTCAACGTCCTCCGAAACCTTATTGAATGAGCAAGTATGACAACTGACTATAAGTCTGCGTGTCTTGTTTTACTATTGACTATTTTGACCACTTTGTCGAGGTGGTAAATTGACCACTTTGTCTGTCTACGACGTAAGTTTGATATATTTTTTATTATGCTGACCTGAACGTAGGTCTGGAATGTTTGGATTCGAAATGATAAAGATTAACATCGACTCGCTTAATCTAACTAATAGTGTTTAATAGGAAAACGATTGAGCCCATCCTGCGGAGGCAGCGATCCAACACCAAGAGTTTTGAGGAAGGAGCTTCTCCTCTACAAGGGGTACATGATCCTCCGAACATCGCACCGGTAGTTGAATAGAAACTCGGCGGATTTGCATGTGGAGTCTGTATTGTATTATTAACCCTGGAGTACCAATTCCTGAAGCCGTTGTCACGAATCTGCACGGCTTCAGAAGATTTTGTCAAGGGTGGGAGAATCCAGCTGCTAAGGAAAACTCTGCTCCAGAAGGAGTGGCTGGCAATAAGACCGCTCAATTTTGGCTTTGGAAATCTCATCGAATTTGAGAAGAATGTCATTCCTTGTTTGAATCTCATTTCGGACCAAACATTCAATTTGCTTCTTACATTCGACGCAATTACATACTCCCTCTCTGATTAGTAATGTGTCTAATGACATTTGCCATCAGTGGCGGTAATTACAAGGCGACTACGTCATTTCCTGGTATATGTTAGTGCGCATTAGTGCAATTATACCCACAATAATTTCGCCCGCTTACAGCCATCAAATTAATCATTAGTCATCTAAAAATAAACTTACATTTTTCATTTGACCGAGCGTCATCTAGTCTTGGGATGATTTATTTTGTCGAAGTCGGTGTTTGGCGTCACCAGTATTCATCGACCAATACCTCAACTGTCATCGCTTTCCATTCTCTCCGGAGAAGCATTCTGTCCACGTATTCATGGGTTCATAACCCTCACAAAATTATTACATGTATAGTCAGTAAAGAATAAAAATTTAAGCAGAATTTAATTTAAAATCTGCCTTTGTTTGACAGCAAAACTAACTGAAATAATATGTGATAACTAATATAATACGCGATAACTAAAATATAATGTAATAACTAATATAATACGCAATAACTAAAATAATATGTGATAACTAATATAATACGCAATAACTAAAATAATATGTGATAACTAAAATAATACGCGATAACTAGGGGTTCAGCTAGTAGTGATAATCTTAAATCCGTTGAACGTATTGTAAAAACTGCTACTAGACTAGTCATGAAATCTAGTAAATACGATGCAATAACTGATAAATTAAATAATGATTTAAAGTGGTTGGGTCCA
>JAQFYE010002182.1:0-19055 GCA_034694305.1 Protaphorura glebata | reverse complement strand
GCAACGTATAATACATACCCAGTGTATCATCATTGTTCTGTTATTATTGGAATAATAAAAACACATTACATTTCATTGTCTGTTTGGTGCACAGGTTGTTCTGTATTCGTATGTAGTCGTAGCATTAGTTTTCTGTGATGTCGTGACGTCACAGGTAAGACTGAGGGACCAAATCTAAATTAGCATGGAGCATGGCATATCCCTTCTTATACCTCTACCATCCCTAGTTTGACCCCATTCATTTATTTAATTTTCTGTTTTCATTAATGCATTATTATTATGGGATTGTGCTGTTATAAATTCTGTAAATTATTTCAGTAATGTATAAGTCGTTTCGCAAGGATCCAAATCAATAAGTGTCATTGTGTCAAGTGTAGACGATTCAGTACATGTAGTTGTGGTATTGACGAAAACTGAAAGACGATTGTGTTCAAGAGAAGAGGTCTGCAGATTTGTTGTGCTGAGCTGACGATTGCAGCCCTTGTTTACTTGATTACGTAGTACTCATGATATTTGCAGTTCTTTCTGAGCTTGTAATTTTCAGTTATTGTTTACATTTCGTCCGTCTTAAATCATTAAATGTAGTTTTAGTTTACTAGTAAAGCAGTTAGTGTATTTCAAGTGTCAAATGGTATATAAACGTGTCATTCAAACTTCAGTTCGTTAGCGAGTTTATTGTATTTTATACATATTGGTAGTACTCGTTAATTTTGATTGTATTTATTTCGGAAATAATTATGCAAATCAGCAAAGCATTGGAAATGAGGTTTAAATAAATACGATTTCTTTTACAAGGTAGAATGTTTTATAAATTGGATGTAAGTAATGGAATGAGTTTTTGTTTTCGACGAATTAATTTAATTTTCCTCAAAATTCGAAAGTTAAAAATTAGACAATACAGAAACTTCGGAATTGTCTAGTACCTATAATTTTTAATGTAATTAAATGATATTTCTTTTTGAAAATAAAATATGACAATTTTGAACTCAAAATTAGTTACAATATTGCTATTGTTTCTTGGGGTCCGACTTTTGCCTAAACTGATTATTCGATTCTTGGTTAGTTCTTGAAATCAATTAAACTTGAATTTAATCACATTTATCAAACGGAATTACAATTTCCATGTACTGGGACACACGCACTGCATCACTATGGTCCAAAAGCATATTAAAATCGGCCACAATATTCTTGATTTTCAGTGAATACTAGTCCGGTTGGTCGTCGAAATAAATTAAAAATTAATTGAAAAGAATTACCTTTTTCAACCGGAATTCTAATTCTCATGTACTCAGTGGCAGGAATTTGTTCAAGGGCTTCAAGATTGGTCCTTAATTTGTGTAATTTGCCGTGCACATAGTCAGTGACCATTTTGGTTGGTCGTCGAAATAAATTAATTAGGAAGAATTGTGACATTCTCCAACCGGAAACTTCATTTTCATATACTCGGGGATTTACATTTCTGCGTGTCAGCCGAGAAGCGCATTATAATTGGTCCGAATTTGGGCCATTTTCAGTGAATCAGTCAGTGACCATTATAGTTGGTCGTCGAAATAAACTAATTAGGAAGGAATGCGATTCAACTCAGCGAATTATCCAACTGGAATTTTAATTTTCCTGCACTCACGGACAAGCATTTGTCCACGTTAGCCAAAAAGCGCATCAAAATTGGTCCTAATTTGGGCCAATTTCAGTTCATAATCAGCAATTTCGGTTAGTCTTCGAAATAAATTAATTTTAAAAAAGTTGTGACATTTTTTAACCGTAATTATAATTTTCCTGTATTGGGACACATATTCTGGTTCACTATGGCAAAAAACGGCATGAAATTGGTCCTAATTTGGCTGATTTTCACTTGTGGCCAAAAAGTCAGATTTCGGATCAAATTGAGGCAAATAATTTTAGATTTATTTTGCGCTGCACATACAAGGAGATTGTAAGAATTGAAAAGCTGCCAACTGAAAGCTTCTTTCAACTCAGAGCAGCGAACTCCCGGACAGGGTGTCCTACCAATTTATTACTAATACATTTACACCAAGTCTACCTTTAATGTAGCGTTAATGGGATAGGAAAGTCGGGTGTAGCGCGGCGACAGTGCAGTAATGCATTCGTCAAAATGATGTGAATTCTGAACTTGCACAGCAGGTTTGGCGGTTTTGTCTCTCGTAGAATGGACGATAAGCCATCATTTGGCAAAGATAGTTTATTGAATTCTGTTATCACACAACTCGGAACAGATAATCCCATTTTATTTGTGATTATTGTTGTTTTGAAGGCGGATGAGTTATAATTTTTGTTTTCACAAAGTTAGCTTATCATTCCGGCACACCCTTTATGTATAAATTATTGACTCAAAATAACACACAAGCTAGGACATTAAAATGACACTTTCAGTCGTCTTTTTCACTGTCGTTTTCCTATGTCCGTTAAGTTAGAACCAAAACCAAAATATTGCCTCCGTAGAACCAAAACTCGAAAAAAACCTATTTTTGGACCTGTTTCAAAAAATTAGATTGGCCATTTTATTACACTACCCTAGCTGTTTGAAACGGTAAAACCCGAAATTTGATCTGACGGCGTGATTTGAGAACAATCGTTTCGAAATTTTATTTAATTTTTTCAAATATTTTGGACCTGCTCCAAAAAACGGGATGGGCCATTCCATCACACTACCCTTGCTGCATTAGACGGCGAAAACCTAAATCTGACGGGTTTTTGACGCATTCTTCATTTGTTAAATTGAAATGAATTAATTGAGCATGATCAATGAAACGCCAGCAATTACTACTTTGGAAAGACTTAATTAAATTCAATGTTAAAGTTTTATACTCTATTTTTCCGTTAAGAGTAATTATAGTGTTTCATGATTTCTAATTTTGAGGAATAATTTAGAAATTTACTTTAGCGAATATATTAATGTTAGTGGAAAAAACGTACTAAAATATGCGCACAATTAAAGCCGTTAGTAACAGTGCTTTGAGTATGACAATTGGTTATACTCCTAAGTATTATTTTATGTTGTAGTTGGCCAATTAACTGATTCCTTTCATCTCACCACGGTGAGTATTCGTGACGTTCAGATAGATTTTTGCTGTTTTTGCCCGAGTTACCGCCCCATTTGCTCGAAAATAATCCCATAAAATATAAGCATTCTTCCACTCTAGTGAATTAGTGTGCGTGTCCAATGCAATTCAAGGATTTTAATTTTTCCTTGATACATGAAGGAAACACCAGAGGTTTTAGTATCTAGTGCTAAACTCAGTGTGCATAGATAGTCTAAATGTCATACCTAACTTTCATAAACCTTCCCTAAATCATTAACTACATTGTTGATGATTTACTACAGGATTGAGACTGGACGTGGATGTCAAAATTTTGAAAAATATTTCAAAATAATTTTTCACACAAACAGATAAAGTCAGATAAAATACTGATCTTCAAAATTTAAAGCAGCAGGGGTAGTGTAATAAAATGGCCCGTCTCGTTTTTTAGAGCAGGTCCAAAAATAGGTTATTTTCAAGTTTGGGTTCTAGGGGGGGGGGCTGGGGCAATATTTTGGTTTTGATTCTAACTTAACGGACATTAATCGAACAGACACAGAAACTAATTCCTCAGATTATTTCAAGCTAGTATGCCGCGTTGGCGACACTTATTATGACGAGACTCTGATTTAAAGACCACGGAATATTCACATTCCCAGTTTTACGGCATCATCATCGGAAAAGTTGGCCCTTATTGCTAATTTGTGAGTGACTTCCTCATACCTCTGTGGAACGGAATTAAGATTTGAACAGACCAAGTGTCGGGATCATCACAAAAGTTGTTCAACAAGCGGGTCCAGGGATAAAACATCAGAAATCCAGCCGAATTTGAAATACCCCGTCTAGCCCATTGGCTGTGACCGGATTGGGTCACCAAACGTTTTGACCGACATGTAGCTTCTTCAGATTGAAATTTTATATTATCCTAAGGAAGTAAAGTGACTCTTACTGAGTTAGGACCCCATGGTTGGACTGTCAAAGGGCTATGGCGCACCCTGTACATCTCTTTTTCCAATTTTGGAATGCACCGAATTGACTACTTTCGACTTTCTTTCCGGATCGGTGCGTAAAATCATCTAAGGTTTGTACTCTTCGTTTGATTTCACCCCCTGGAAACGCGGTTACCCTAGTAGTAAGAAATTAACCAATGGAGGAAATACATACATACCAGGAACCAATCTTATATTGTCAGTTCGGAAAAGACGAACCATCCATAATCCACATTGACAAAACAACTGACGGAAGAGTGGTACTTAGATTCCAGGTAAAATCGGTCATAAACATTGCAAGGTTTTGGTTCGAAAGTCCTAAAACCATTTTCATGACTTTCAGGTGTCACATTGTCTAGGATTAGTGCATGTACAAACTTTGTATTTCATGTATTATTGCGTCAATCGTGAGAATATTATTAGTCATTGCTATTAAAAACAACTGGGTGAAACTCAATACAAGTGGTGAATTTATATTTACGACTCCTCACATAAATTCCATAGAGATACACTCACAAGGGATAAACTTGACCTGACACACCATTGACTTAATCCATTTTCTTCCCTTCAATGGGGTTCAATAAAAATTCATCTGCACAAGTGAAATGCTTATCTATTGGCTAATCTTTGAAAATTTGACTAAAAATGTTCCTGATGTCTCCTCCGTGAAAAATGAGAAACGACGGTTAAAATACATGTCAATTCACATTTCGAGTCAATTTTAGAGGTGCTCATTATTAGATGCATTACGGAGAATTTTGAAGAAATTCAAAGTAATTTCTTCTGTTCGGATATTTTTTTGAAGAAACCAGCGTACTTGAGAAATTTCAAATTTTGAGAGCGAAAATTATATTGAATATCTTCAATCATTTGTAAGTAGCAGGCACCTATCAACAATGACGTGAAAAGAAAAATTTCTGAATGGACAAGTCATTTAAGCCATGACTTTTCAATTGAAAGGACTCAGGAACATTTTCCGAAAGTTCGTCAATAGGTGAAAGAAATGTGCTTCGTTTCTTCAGACCGATGTCGAGCGAAATCCAGAGGGGATGTTAAACGACTAAGAAAAATTGTTGTTAGGTCAAAAGCCTGGTACGCAGGATAAATTTATCCCTTCTCAGAAGAGCACGAAGTTTATTGAGCTGGCCAACCATGAAAGGCGATAAAAATAATATACCCATTTAGGGGAAAACACTTATTTTTTAACTATAAATTATTTCTTCTGGTCTCTGTCGTGCTTATTACAGATACAACGACTCACATTAATAAACTTCGGCACGCCCTGAATTACCAGTCACATCCAAATAGTGATGTCGTCAGTTGGTTGAAAAACTCGAGTGAGTTTCGACCGCCCCTCAGAAATTCCAGAGCCAGCCCTGGTCTGTCAAAGATCAAAATTTGCAGAAAGTATCTTCAATTTTTGTGCATATATTGAACCTGTTTTCGTCAAATAAATGAGAAAAGTTCGTTAAAAGATACTTTTTTTCATGCACACAATTCTAAGGTAAGTTAAAGTAACGAAATTCAATCCACAGAATTCTGTATTATTATTTAAATTTTATTCAAGATGTTGCAGTAATAGGAGCGGCTTTCTATTTTGAGAATTTGAGTATTCTGAGCTGCTCGTTCGACACGTCGCTAATCCTAGAGGTAATTGTTCGACTATTACAAGGCATTATATTCTTAGAGTGGATACTTTCCTACCAATTTTGAAATGAAGATAAGAATTGCGAATTTGTTTGGCATTTTATCTAGCTACCGATCAGGTAAAAAATTCTGAATTCCGCTTGCAAAAATTCAGACGGCCTACTTGAACCATTCTTCAGAGATTCTGATTTTGGTCAATTGGATTTTGAAGACGACCATATTATTTATCGCTATTGGATCTGCACAATAGTTCTTACTGTCCTCGCCCTGGAACTAATGCGAGTTTTGAGTCCAAACATGGTAAGATTTCAAATTAATAATATCTGCAATAGGTAGAAACAATAGTTGTTTTATATGGTTAAATTCTCCACCTTCTTGTTGCATTTTTTCTTCCCCCAAAAATAACCTGTATTTTTCAAATTTTCGATCAGATTCACTAAATGATCATTCAATTATTGGAAATGTCCACATGAAATGCAATCAATGCAAGATCGGAGTCAACTGTGGCTCCTAACATCACTCCGCTCTGTTGAAGCATGAAAAATCATCGATACTTTTAATTTTATGTTCAAACTTCGATTCTGCGATTGATTCAATATTGAATGTAAAGCTCTGTTTTTGAAAATCCTGTTCGAACTGCACCCTCTGAGTGAAGCTCTGTACTATTCAAGCGTACAATTGATTGTTGAGGGATAGAACGAATGTCATGGTGTCAGCTTCAAAATAAGGCTCATATTCTACCAAAATTAGTGGGAACAGAAATGGCGCTTACGTAAGGTGATAAGTGTATCTCACATGACTATATCGCTATGTCTAGTTATTACGACCAAAAAGATTGGACGTGTAGTGTACTTGATTGCTGTATCAGGAGGAGCCGTTACTCATCCTGCGGGAGTATTTCGCAGGATGAGTGTTCGCAGGATGAGAATTTTATCTCATTTTTTCAAAAATAGTTATGGTTGTCGGAATAATGGAAGGATTTCGAATTTAAATTACACGCGAGGTATGGCAAAATCAGATGTGGATTTAACATTAACTGCAAAATCTAGATAAAGCTAGATAAGGGACTTTCGATATTAATTGATGGATTTCTGAAAGTACTGTTTAGTTTGACGACCGCATCGGTAGTTGAGCTAAACCAAATGAACCCCAATCTGGTGTCATCTCTATGACTACCCATTGTGAAATACGCGATAGCGGCTTTTGCCTTTTGACATTCCATAAAGCCAACACTTGCCAAACTGTCGGAAAAATGACGATGCTGGCGTGCATTTGTAAACGGGTTCCACTTCCAATCTCGAAATTTTGTCCGCAAACATTTCCACAGACACCGTTGACTCGGTTTGTAATACATCTTCCAATACTCAGCCTATGTATTTAACATTGGGCGGACCTGCCAAGTATCATGAGAGTTTGTAATGCTTTCTGTCGAGAGTGAAAAGTCGTTTATTCATTGGAATAACAAGTGTAGCGGTACCTCCTGTTACCGCAGTCAACTATACGTCAAATCTTCTTTATTACGACTATGTACTAAATATTACATAATCAAGTAATGTAAAAGTGTGGGACACCACTCATATACTTATGTCTTGTTTTTAAGCACTGAGAATGAAGTGGGATGTAAAGCTATAACTCTCCCTAGAGCAACGCAAAACCAAATTGGTCGTTTTCTGTGCTTGCGGCTTCATAATCGCTAGCAAATAGGCCCGTCATTACTGTCGGGTATGCGGAGGCGAAGCAAGCGTATTTGCGCACGTGTGCCAAAACCGTCAGCGCTCCTACACCAATTTATATTATAGAAAAAACAGATAGACAGCAATTTTTAAGAAGTCTGCACAGAATTTTATCTGCTCTATCTTCGCTGGTTATTCCAGTAGTATCAAAAGTTTAACAAGATTCGCAAATTGCGGCACCGGTAATACCTCATTTTACGTATCCACATCACTACGGATGGCCGGATAATGAAAACTGCAACTGGGGTGTCTATCGAAAGCTGACACAGTGTAAATCATATTTGTAGTGCTCTTTGAACTCACTGGTCTGTAGGCCTGTAGGCCAGCGACGAAACAGTTTTTCACGTTTTAATCGCGAATATCTGCTTTGCCTAACGTACTCTAACCTTACAACAGTACTGCACCAACTCGCTCTTCATAAAATTACCGAAATTTTCAATTTTCGATACCGGATATCCAGAATTTTCCGCTTGACCTAATATCTGAACATTCTGGAAAAGTGCTTATTTCCGATTATTGAGCCAACGTTTGTGAATACTGAATACCGAAGTCATTCATACGGTATCAGGATCTACTCAATGGCCGCTTTCCATAGACACCCCACTTGCACAGTATTTACTATCCGGCAGAATATCCGATTGACAGGATTGACCGGATCGGTACATCCGGTATCCGACCGAAGACCATAGATACCACTATCCGGCGCATCCGTATACAGCACTTGCTTAATTCTTTGTAATTCGGGTGTAGCATCGTAAAACATTTCATAATATTTTTGGCAGGCATTTCGGCTACAAATTGCTCACGTACTTTCAGCTAATAGACCGATAATTTCGTTTCGAATATCAGACGGCAAGTCCTGAGATAGAAGACCCGATAATCCGTCATTGGCACGCAGGGCAAGATCAAACGATCAAGAAATGCTCTGGTCCTGGTCTGGAGCGGGCGCCCCGATTTCACTCTTAAACTCAACAACCAAGCAAATACGCCTTCTATGGTACAAACCTTGTATTTCATACAGATAGCGCTATCAAGTTATCCCGTCTACAAATATTTTATTATTTTTACGCCCCCCCAGAATTCTGCGCCCGTGTGCCGGGCACACCAATGCACACCCGTAGCTTCGCCTCTGCGGGTATGCCAAGCCTTTCGACAATAATATAAGTATTAATTCAAGAGGACACAATGAAGGTTGCTAACCAACCGAGAGATGTCAACTTTTATACATTCCGAATCTATTCCATAATAATTTGTTCCATTCCAATATGTTACAAACATCTCCGCACTAACCAGTATTAAGTTTCGCTTTGACATCTCAACAATAATAATTGAGCGACACCCGGTGGCCACTAATCTACGAAAAACTAGTCGCAGAGTCTATTTATTATCCTCGTAGTACCCAGTAGTGAGTTCCCCATGGAATATCAAGTTAAAAAAACTTATCTAACATTATGTAGCCACTAAATCGTTGAAAGACATTGTCGCAGATTCCATTTACTATCCACATACCACCCAATAGTGAGTTTCACTATGAAATCTCAATTTATAAAAAACATGTGGTACACTTTCTGGCTACTATAGTCTATGATTTCTTTGTTGATTTCCTATCCGTGTACTACCCGATAGTGATTTACTGTAAGAAAATTCATTTTAAAAACGTGATGATGGACCCCGTGGCTAATAATCTGTGAACCACTTTTCTTTGAGTCACCCCTATGGATCGCCAGACAATCGACAGCAAGATCACAATTTTACTTTTTGTCATTCCCAATTTATTTGGTTCAATAACCGCATCCGGATGTTGAAGTCGGGAATGGGAAGAAGGCAATTCCTCCAGCGCATGACGCCGTTCAAAAATGCCCGTTTCTCAAAGTATCTAGCGTGTTAATTTGATATTGTTTTCAAAGTAGCCCCATATAGCAGCTTGAATACTTGATCCGCGGGTGTCAAATTTTATTTTCTGACCCTAGTGGTTTTTGCTAGATTGAAGCATATATCAGACAGACAAAGATCGGCACCGTTTTAACAGTAAGTAAAAGGCTATTTAATTGGCGTATTGGGGGACGCTATTTCTAATGCAGTATTTGGATTGCCTATATTTTGTGTCACGCCTGGGCGTACGTGTGTTTACAAAACCAAACATATTTATGATCTGGCATATCACTGAACGCATTCCAGTGTAAGTTTCAATCCAAACGCTTGCGGAGACAGAAGCATGCCCTTCAGATTAGATTTTCTCGACCCGGCGAGTTTATGAGCTGTAAAGCAGTGCACACTGCAACTTGTCAATAAACCTCACATGTCTTTATTCCCTAGTATATCTGTACACCGAATCTTGTGCCTTACTGGCACCGAAACTGAATTTTATTATTAAATGGTATCACGAATTCTGCTGACAGACGCCGCCCGGATTAAATAATTTTATTTTAGCTATGACAGGCACAGGGGTTGTTGCTGCAGATTGGAGGCAGCTCTTCCTGACGTCGACTGAACCATCGACCAGTTTTGATTTTGCAATTGAATCTCGTAGCTGGGCAACAGAAAGAGTCTGAGTTTGCAAATACAGCAATTCTTGTACTTGTAACCATATTTTGTGGCGAAAGACGTATTGAGTACGTGTAGCTGGATACGAAAAATGACTCGTTTTCGTACGTGTGTGGTATTTTCCCCTTCTAGTTAATGAATTGATTCTTCCTAAGGTATCCGGCCGTAGATTAATGACGGAGTTTTAATGCAAACTATACATGCGGCCAACTGTCCTCGGAATACCTTTGTGGGTCACCATTGTGGAATTCCATGTTGATGATAATATAGAAATCAGTCTGGTGTATATAATGAAACAATATTGTTGAAACAGTTAATTTTGCATTCTTCAATTTTGCTTAAACCGTTTCTGATTTCGTCTCAAGGTCAGGGGAATATAATTTTGAGATGCCGCAAGTTGGGAGAAAGAATTTTTTATTCCACTCATTTCTATATATATTTATATATATCACTTAATACTGTTCGATCGAATATTCAAATCGACTTGTTTCAATGCAAATAATTCAAGTTCAAGTATCTAATGTCTAAAGATATTTCACGAATTATATTTTCAAATAAAAATAGTAAAACTAGTTTGTGTTGGATAGCAGTGGAAACTGACATTTCTCACCAAATCTGGCAATGAACTAATCACTAACAATATAATGTTCTAGTAATTCGCTTGTAATTGCATTTCCTGCGTCTAGTATTTCCTGGCTAGCTAACAATGGTGTAGTTATTTTGTAATCGGATTGCTTGAATAGTTATGTACGCATCTGATGTGTTGTTCCTCGGAATAAGTCTTCCCGTTTTTGTTTAAGCGACCATCGTTGAGTCCGTCAAATGGTATCAAATAGTAGTAGGAGTACCAGCCTACGGTTCTTCTAGAAATATCTTTTCTCTCAATCGTTATAGCATTTCCCGGCACGTCATACTTGTAATACCGACTCTCTTGTGTAGCTAACATGTCTCGGAAGGTTTCATTTCGGCGTGGTGTCACACTGCCCTAATTGTCACACACATCAGTGTCTATTCGATAAATTAACAATGGTTTACAATTATCCACAACCAGTTTATGCCCGGGGTTTTGACGGGCCAGAACATTGTGTTCGTAACTTAGGTCTCTCAGAAAATGTCCTGACTTCCAAAATCCTGACCGCTTAAATATAGTTCTTGGCTCTTCAAGAGCTCGAAAACAACTTAACTTACAGAAATATTCACTCCTTATATACTAAATCCAGCTGTAGTTAATAGTAGGGGTAAAAAAATACGGAGAAATACTACGGAGATATAGAGCTCCACGTCCAAGTCTAGGTCGTAGTACGGTGTAGTATGGGGGCACGAGACTGGAAAGTAATGGTTAAGATTCAGTTCCAGGTCAAGGTCCTACGGAGTAGTACAGGCGTAGGACACTGAAAAATAAATAAATGTTAAAGTCCGGGTTCAGGTCGAAGTCCTACGTCGTGGTACGGATGTGCGACACTGGAAAATAAAGGTCCAGGTCCAGGCCCTGCGAGGTAGTACAGGTGTACGGTGGTGGAAAATAAAGGTTCAGGTAGAGGTCGAGGTTCTACGAGGTAGTACAAATGTACGACACTGGAAAATAAAGGATAAAGTTGAGGTCAAAGTCCGAACTCCGCCTCCCCGTTATAAAGATTAAGGTTAAGGTCCCGGTCCAAACTCTGCCTTCCCGTAATAAAGGTTAAGGTTAAAGTCAAAGTCCGAACTCTTCTTCCCTGAGATACCGAAACCGTTAACGCCGTTAGAGCTGAGAATTACTTCATCCGGGCTATCACTTCCTTTCGTCCGACAAAAGAGTCGGATTTGGTTTAACGCGGTGTGGCCGTCGCCTTTCTGCTCCGCTTCGGTTTTCAGTTGCATTCCCGTTGCAAATGACCCAGCAGGTCAGAGGACCCAGTCTGTCCAAACCCCTCTGTAATAATGGTTAAGGTTAAGTTTAAGGTCTAAGTCCGAACTAAATACTACTTCCTCTAGTCTTATCTCAAAAGTTTCTTCCGATCGCCGATATGTGGCATACAGGATTCAAACAAACTATACGGATATAATTTCTTACACATATAGCTCTAGTTCAAACTTATAAAAATGTGTTTCCTTAACCACTGACCATAACCATGCTTCATGCCTGATCGTGTAGTATCACGAATTCTGCTGACATACGCCGCCCGGATTAGAAAATTGTAGCGAAGACAGGCACAGGGCTTGTTATTGTACACAGGAGACGACTCAACCATCGACCAGTTCTAACCTTGAATGTTGTAGCTGGGCAACAGAAAGAGCAGGGCTTTGCAAACACAGCTTTTTCTTGTACTTGTAACCAATTTTTTGTGACGAGAAACGTATTGAGTGCGTGTAGCTGTTTACGCAAAATGTCTCGTTTTCGTAAATGTGTGGCTGTTTCCACTCCTGGTTAATTAATAACATACCACGCTTTGACAGCGCTATTTTTCATTGACGTTTGCACGACTTCTCAATAATATTACGGAATTGTTTGACTCGTTTCCACACCGTCGTGTAAGTCCAGCTACGTTTACGGACTACTACATACTCGTCGGTGTATATGCACCTCCAGATTGACGGTATCCAATCAATGAGTACCTTGCGCAATACTACATGATATGTCCAATAGCACATGCGAAATGTAAGTCAAGTCGTCTTAAATAATTCAGGTGTACATCGACTAGGATAGGCCTGCTAATGTTATACTGGAAAAGGTGTAAATTCTTTGGTCACGAAATGACCAGAAACAAGGAACTAATTCTCTATACGTCTGAACGTATTGCGTACCCGATTATCTGGAAATATAAATGTTATCCAAAAAACTCAGTCTTACTCGGTTAACGAGGCTTAGTTTTCCTGTGTCATGAGCTACGCTTCATAGAACACTGCCCCATGAATTAATTTGGGATGCGGTAAAGAATATACTCATGCGACCTAAACAGAAAAATAAATGATTACATAGCAAAATATATTTAAATTTGATACCGGCATGTGTGATATTCAATGGTCATATTAGCAGTAAGCCTACTGTCCAGCTACTGTGCTAAATTAGCGATAAGCACGGCACAAAATTTAGTATAACGGGATAGAATCAATATGTTAATATTTGAATTCTGTTTATACCGTACAACTCGATGGCGGCGCCAAATACGTTGTTTCCCAAATATATGACGCCATCGGGTAAGACGTTTTGTACGAGCTGGGACTTGTGAGTATTTATTCAATTAAGTATACTCAATTACCTGTTCTTGTGTAATTCAAATTATTAAGATAATTTCATTAGTTTATTTTAATACCGAGTATGCTTTGTGAATTTTATTTTTCAATATGCGTAATAAGACGTGGTAAATATATTTTGTGCTAAATGAAATTGAAATTTTTTAATCAACCGTGTCAACACAATACATTATGTATAATTTGGTTGAGTTATTGTTGTGATACATCTGGAAAATTATTCACGCTTGTCATTCGTCATGCATACGTATAAATTCAATTGTGAATTTAAGTTTTGGTGACAATTCCAGGCTCTCCTCAAATTGGCGCAAGTATAAATAAATAATATAATGTATTTTATGTTAAAATTTTGGTGCATAGGACAAGCCATAAACATTTTATGATCCTGCATACGATACATGCATTAGTTGTACTTTATGGTGGCCAACTGTTTTATGTGCTTCATAAAAAGCATTTTGTCCTTGAATACAAATTCAAGAAACGAACTATTCTTCTGGCCCAACAATTACAAAGCTAAATGTATACCCAATGCTTATAACTGAAACTGCATGTAATACATAGTCTGCCAGACATGAGTACGACGGTTGCCTGACCGCGGTTGCTTAGGATTAGCACAGGCATAGTCTTCAAATAATCGTCTAAAATGTATAATTCACTCTTCTCGGGAATCTCCAACATCAGGCTCTGGGAACTACTTTGCATTTTGGACGAGTCAATGGTTACGAACCAGAACCCCATATGCATCATAACTAGTGCACCCAGTGAAAAGAACATTGGTAACACCAAACATTGTGGATCCGATGGAATTGAACCCTCAACTAATTGACAAAAATCACCACTTTTAAAGGAGATATTATATTTCCTACTACTTGGGGTACCTCCTCAACGCAAAAATGAACAGCAGCACATTTACTAAAACAAAACACTCTACCGCAGAGATGACGTTTATAGGATGCATTTCGCTTAGGGAGAGAAGCTCTACTAGTAAAAAATAGCATTTAGAATTTTTTAGTTTTAGAGTTTGGAGTGTAATTTTCAAATTTATTTGGACATATTTTCATTATCAAATAACTCCATCCATTCCTTAGCACTTCTTGTCTATACTCTAAATTGGAAAAGAAAATCCCGATACAAATCCGCATTCACCAATGTAGAATTATTTCCCACATAAATCTTCATCGCATGATCATATTATTATGAGATATCATAAGCATGGCATGTGTGGCAGGCATTTGTTCTGATCGACTATAGAAAAGTCGTTCATAATTGTTAAAATGACGTTAAATGTTGAGTCAAAACAGTTAAATTCCTCACTAATCTAAATCTAAAGAGTAAATATTATTTACTCTTTAGATTCAAAGCTGGCTAATATTTACTAAATAATAGCCAGCTTTAAAATGACTAGTTTCTTCTATCTCTTCCATTATTCTTCAAAATCCGGTGCCGTTTGTCTATAGCTGGCTACCGGAGGAACGAACTGTAGAAATATTAGCCAGAATTATTTTATCCACGGAAAAAAATCTTTAGTATCAAGTGCAAAGAATTCGACGTGCTCCGGAATCTCTCTTGTTTCCTTTCGAAGTGAGACACATTGGACGAAGTAAAGTTAAGGCAAAAATGATATTCCATGCTTTCCATGTGTGACCCTAATACGAGTTACAATATTTTTTTTATTTTTTCTTGATATCTTCGAAAAACTTAGTCGGAATTCGTGACTTTGTTCAGAATTAGAGGGTCTTCGAATTTATTACACATTTTAGGAGCAAAAATAACACTTTTTGAGGAAATTCTTAAATTCTGAGCGCTCATTCAAAAGTGTAGATGAAATATTCCGCCTTGGGTTCTATTTTCTATTACATAGTCTGTAGTAGGACTCAAATTCGTCTGTGATTTTATGGGCAAGTGTACCGAAATTTGAAAATAGTCAGAACGAGTGTATAGCATCATTGCTGTCCGTCTAGTTTAAATGTACAGGGTGGTGCATTATGATTTACATCTCCCCACCCTCCTTATATAGCCCAGTCTGAGAGAGTTTGAGAAAACCTGAAATATGCATCTGGAGTTTAAGGAGTAAATCAGCTTTAATCTCCAACGCTGACGAGTCAGTATGTATAAAATTACGAATTCTCACAAGTTGTATTCTGAAACCACTACAGTTTGTAGCAGTTTCATATATAGCTCTATTTTTGTGGGAAGAAAGTCAAACTCTCCCTTGGGTTTAACCTAGTTTTGGTCCTGCACCACACGGTAGTTCATTCCACAATGTCTGAGAATTTCAAGTTTTGAACCGGATAAAACTTTGCTAACCAACCAGCGCGCAATATTTTGTTCGGTCCTGTCGAGACTTTTAGATGTATTAAAAATATTTTTCTCTTAACGTGCATATTCCAACTACTAGGGGTACCTTCTTGAATCAAATGAGAATTTGTTCTAGATAGGATAGGAAATACTATCATTCCGCAGTAGAGCTTCTCACGGGTTCGGGTTCGGGTAGCGGGTTTCGGGTTCGGATCGGGTTCGGGTTCGGATTGGATCGCGTTTTTGGAACCCGATCGTTTTCGGGTTCGGGTTCGGATCAAATTTTTTGATCCGAAAGTTTTCGGGTTCGGGTTCGGATCTACCCGAACCCGACCCGTGAGAAGCTCTATTCCGCAGACGAAGAGTGGAATGGAGTCGTTGGATTGTCTTGAATTAATTTGAATCTTTGCATCTAGAGGGTGCTAGGTATAGACAGAAAGCCAAGGTTCGAACAATGTTCGTGGACAGGGAGGACTAGTGCGATATAAAGTACGTTTATATCGCACTATTCCTACGTTACGCACCAGTTCTGCGTTTATATTTGGTGCACTGCGCCTTGCTCGATTTTGAGCGGCTGAACGAACATAGATTCTATTGTTTTGATCCTAAAAGTCACCAGGAATATTTTTGACTTGATAAAAAATATCTGTACTTCGGTATGCTTTTGAGCATTTCGTGTTTGTGCGATCTAATATTCCTTCAAAATTTCAGATACTGATCGTCCATACAAGTTTGACCTAGGTCCAGACTTCCAGACTATCCAACATGCCAGAAAAACAGTTGCGAAAAATGAGTACCAGTGTTTATGAGTCATTTTGTTAACGATTTTCAGTTTATGTAGCTACGTATTCAATAGAAGCTATCCAATTGTTCTCAAAATCAAGAAAAATATAACTGACTGACTTACGAAGACGAAGGTGGGGAAAATCTCCGCATATGCAATGATAAAACCTCCCAGTTTGGGAAAAGCTTCTCCCATCTTTATAGTGTACGGAAGCACAACTAGCTGTCATATTTAATGAAATCGGACATTGACCTCGATGGTCGACAGAGATGACCGGAGTTGACACGGGTACTTATAAAGTATCTGCCATTGAAGCAGACCTCGTCCGGTTTCTCATAAATCCTGTCAAGTTGGACAAGAAAACCACTAAGTCATGTCTCCCGTGTCTCGAAAAGGACAACAATTAATAAAGCGATTGAAGAAGAACGCCACACTAACGCGGGCAAAAAATCAAGGGGATCTTAAGACATGTTATTTTATACATATTTCATGTGTTCTTTAGGCAAACGTGGTGACTATTCCTGCTAGAATGTCATAATGCAGCCTGGTTGATTTGAAAGAAATGGGGAAATTAAAAGTTTCCTGACGGACGTTGAAATGGTTGAACCAACCGGAGAGTCCTCCAGAAAACACAGGGGCTTATATTTAACATTCCAAGAATTCTGTTCCTTCAGCCGAAGTTCATTTCATTTTTGAACAAATTGGATTCTACGCGCAAATGAATCAAGGAAGATGCTTATTATATTCTCTTCATTTTTCCTACTTCGCCATCTAAAATACTCTGCAAATTATAGCGGTGATTCCATGTTAATTTCCGGTAAACGAACCTCCAAAATCTGCTACAATTTAGAGTGGTTTCGTTTAGAGCCAGGGCAAAACGAACCCTGGCAAAGTCACGGATATTGTACTTGTCCACATTCTAAAAGCCCATACTTTTTACTCTTTCAACTGAAAATATTTAAGAAAAAGTCATTTTAAGAAAACAATTATTTTTAAAAATTTGAAGAGAAATGTTATGAACAATGAATAGTTTGAGATACTTTTATAAATGAATCTTGAGGTTTCATAACCGATTTGATTTTTTCTATCTGAGGGCATCCGACTGAGTTTGAAATTAGGACCTGGTCGGTATACGGATTTGATGACTCTGATTGTCGGAGACAAATATGAAGTAATAAAATTTAATATGGATTGCTCAATAATAATTTTTGTAACTTGAAGTAATTGTTATAGGTTCTCCGACTATGGTGAAACGAATTGGTATTATTAAGGTGAGGGTAGGTGTTATTGAGATTGAATCGCAATTGTCCGTGAAAATTCTTGGTTGTGTTATTGACAACACACTTACTTTTAAGGATCACATACCAAGGATCAAATGGCACTTACATTAACACATTGCATTTTTGTTGTGCTCAAACTAGAAACTACTTGCTGGGTTATTACGTGAAATCTAAAACTACTCTTTGACAGTATTTGAAATAATATTCGCCAAATTACTAGAATAGGATCAACGAATTAAAATACTGACATACACCTAGTTGAAAATAATGACATTAATATCTTCACAACATTCTTTGACCGGCATAGGTCTCAAGGTATCTGCTGAATTTTTCAAATAATTCGTAACATACATATTTTCGAACTTATTAGAATTTGTCAGGATACTTTTTGGAAGTTTTCAAAAAGAAGCAGCGACAATAACGCGTTCCTGAAAATATTAAAAAAAGTTTGCGTAGGAATTTTGCTATACATAGGACCAGCAGGTATGACATTCTAGTAAACACGTTTTTCTGGGATTGATGAAATGGCTGCTTTTAATTTTAACGTTGAATTAACTGACACAAGCCAACAGGTAATATTATTTTAAATGAAGTGTTCATTTCTGTACAAACTCTCTGAATGAACAGGTAGAATCCAGAATCCAAAACGTCGCATACCTTATAAAGCGATAATCTTATTAGGCAGCTAATCCGCAATGGCTTCAGTAAGGTTTGCTTTCAATCAAATTGCCAAAGGTCAACCTCCGTCGAACCTCCTCTGAGTCGAAAGGTGTTTAGTTGGCATTTTTATTAATTAACACAAAATAGCTCTTGTTTACAACAGTGTATTCTGAAAAGATTGACCACATAAAAAAGCCAGCCTTTATCTATCTAGCAGAAAATCTATTTGACGCTTTCGTCTGCGTCTGGCGAGTCTGGCCGCATCCTTTTCACGGAAATGCATTTTAATTAGTTATAATATGAACTTTGAGAACAGTTGATTCACTGCTCAGATCATAAATTATCCAAACCCAAAAAATGCATCAAGTTGACAAGTCTACATGTCCAATTTTAAAAACCAAAAAGTCCAAATCGGAATTGGTGATCAAAGGAAAGGTGTGTGCTTCTGACGAGAAACCCAAACCATTATGTCTGTAAGAACGTTGAAATCATAACATTTTTGGGAAACATATAATGAAGATTGTGCTTGTAACTCATTCTACGGAAGAATTTTAACATTTTTTTTGTCAATAATTAAAGTTGTCAGGAAGGATTTTTAAATTTCAATTACACGCGAAGGCATAACAAAATCAAATGGAAGTTTTAACATTGGTTGAAGTGTTCTGGACCCAGTGTAAAATATTTGGTTTTTTTTCGAGTAACCAGCATTCCTATGGATGAAATCAACTTTACGTAAAATCTCTTGATATTTATTGTCAGCACACCCACCCTCATACAAGTTGTATTTATTAAGTCGTGCGACGTAATATACGGAGTAAATGATTTATTGCGGATGCCCAGTCCGTCCGTCC
>JAQFYE010002181.1:0-19058 GCA_034694305.1 Protaphorura glebata | reverse complement strand
GGAACCTTCAAACATGAGTGCTTCCCATCTGCCAAGGACGCATAATTCAATAACTTCAACGTCGATTCCAATAATTTATTACAATACGACATTTCTTCCGATAACTTCTATTAAAGCAAAATTATCTACAAACTAGTTTCGACTTGGTACGTACCAAAGCCGTATTTCAAATTTGAATCTCGTGAATCGCTACTTCATTCTTAAAGACCGGAACGCCCCTCTTATGTATGTCTATGTCTACTTATGCGTGTCCCTAGCTGGTGCAGCGTACACTACCTCATCAGTTCGTTATTAAGTCGTGCGACGTAACATGCGGAGTAAAATGACTTATTGCGAATGCTCAGTCCGTCTGTCTGTCCGTCCGTCCCGCTTTTCACGAATTTGTGCAGCAAAGAGGATTCCACCTGGTGTCGGTTGGAGCAAGCGCTGCACGGGGATTTCAGTCAGCGTTATAAATTGGCATATGCTAAAGCGTATGCTTCATGATTTCTAAAACAGTGCATCGTAGTCTATGAGTTTATAATAGAGAGAGCGCTGACATATATATGCGAAACATTAAAACAAGGAAGCATACGGGAAGCGTTTCAAATCAAGGTCGATAAGAGCAACATGATAGACTCGGAATAATTTTCGGAAAAAAATCGAGCACGAATCGTCATAGCAAAACTGATACTCAATATCAAGGTGTTGAGTCAAATCTTGAATGCGGACTGCGAGGAAACAGTAATCTCAAGCTTTCGAGTCAACTTTTGACAAAGCGTTAATTGCATCCGTAGCCAGCAATAGAGAAACATAAGCGCAATAAAATAAATTTAATTTGACAATTAGGACAAACGATACGCAAAAATATATAAGTGGAAACATCAATATGTCTGTAGCTAAGTGGTAAGAAGCGTTTGGTATTACCAGAATGATCAAAATGAATTTATAGGAGCAAACAATATTATCGACTTATTAGACCGACATATTGACATCAGGAGTTAAATGGCAATCATTTTGTTGAATTGCGCTTCCAAGTGTAATCGATTCATTATATGGCGGATTCTCTTTAGATTTCGCATATGTAATCATTGGGATCTCGGATCTTTCGGACAGTGTAAATAACTGACTTTTAAAATACCTGGCGAACCTGACGGACAACGCTCTAAGCATTTTTTCGTACGACTTCTTCTTAGTTTACAACTATTTTATTTGGATGGGAGGAGTTCGATTCCCCCGGACTGAAAATGTGCGGTTGTGGTTGCATCACAAATGGTGTCGTTGCTTTATTTCTAACGATTATCTAATTAGAATATTTGGGCGCATGTAAAGGCAATCAAACTAATATTAAAAAGAAGCTGTGAAAAAAAATGTATAATAAAAATAGAAATAATAAATAATTATTTAATATAATGTAATGTTGAATATCTCGATTTATTTCCAATTTCATCATAAGTATCCATTTGAATGTAAAATCAGTTATTTGTGTTTTGTAGTTGAATCCCACGCAGAACACCATCCTGGTCGCCCTGACCGGAAGCTCCACATGGTTTTCTAAGAATACCTTTCCAGCACAAACCGCCGATTAAAAACGTCACGACCAAAAGAATTAAGAAAGTCACTGCAAAGTAAAAACAAGAGCCACAATAAGCAATGTTATTTGTGAAGTTTTCCTCCTATTTGGATTTGAATTATTCATGAGATATATTTTGTTGTTTCATTGTTACAAATTTTGCACATGAGTCGTGTCACAATAATGGAATGGTTAATTATATTCGTCCTGCCGATAGCAAAAAACCCACACTCACTCAGAAATGTAAATGTACTCAACCTATTCTTATATTCCTTACCACCAATTATGACTCCAATTTGTCCTCCTGGGTCATTCTTCCCTGAGCTGAGTGCCGCTTCTTGACTTGGTCTCTCAGGTGTGTTCGTTGTGACTTTTTCAGTAGTCGTGGTTGATGTCGTTGTCATCTCTTCGTCAGTGCAAATCTTATTCGTGTAATAGCAACCTCGCTTTAAGCATTCAGAACGTTTGAGTTCAGGACGACAACTCATGTCTACTGCATATCCATTACGGAATTCCCAAAATTATTTTATGTAAATGACCTTCGAATGAAGGGTGGCTTGCAATCTTTTACCGCACCTCCAGAAGATTTTAGGACAAATCCTTTTAGATTAGGTTACAACGAGGATGGGTAAATTTTACGAAATAATGAACCACCCTGTAAACACCTAACATTTTACCTGGTTCTGGAACCTGGACTGTTACCGTGAACACTTGTTCCACACTCTGCAAATGATTTGTCACGGCGCAAGTAAAATCTCCAACGTCATTCAGACTTACGTTTTCGAAGCGAAGAGCCAAGTTTAACCCATCTAGACTCTGCCAGATTCTTCCCGGATCAGAATCAGAAATATTCTAAGCGATGACAAAATTAAATTAAATTCGAAATTATAACATTAAAAATTTATTTCAGACTCAACTCAGCTTCATTGAAAGAAAAAACTTACCTGTCCATTTATCAACCAGGTCATTGTTGGTTTCAACTCTGGTGGAAGGTGGCTTATTTTGCAAACAAGTTCGTTCGTTGTATGCAAGTTAAAGGTAAACTTTGTCGTAGTAGGCGTAAACTGCGGGTAATACTCTAAAATAATAAAATTAAAAAATTATAACTTAAATTAAACTTCATACTCTGGAGCTTTGATATTTTCAGATATTCCATTACTACTATTAGTTTCAAGTCTCTAATTCTCTGATTGGAATATCGGAGAGGGTGGCTGAATAAAATCGTTCACACTTTGAACGTTACAATTAAATTATGGAACTTCATTGAAGTAATCGTTTACAAGGGTACCTCAGCCGGTGCTGTTTCAGCACATTTTGTTAGTAAATATTTCGCCGGACATACTTGAACATTCGGTCTTCCTTTCATCCGATTCATCGAAACAGTCAGAACCACCATCACACAGGAAATGTAGAGGAGTGCACTGGCCACTCGCACATTTGAAGAACTCGGAAGAACATTCCATGCCTGAAAATATTTATACCCAGTAAATTCAAAAAAACTGCATTACAAAAATACACAATACTTGTTCCAAATTACTTGAGCAAGTTTCATGGGATTCGTCGGATCCATCAGTACAGTCGGCGATGTTGTTGCATTTGTTACTTTCGAGAGTACACAAACCGTTAGCGCATTTGAAATATCCAGATTTGCAATGGTGACCTAACAAGAAATTGGAAAGACAAAATTTGTCAGGATTAGGTCCGCAAATAATGAGAAATGTCAATTTCTTACTTACTTGAACAGTTATGCTCATCAGATTGATCATTACAATTGTACTGGCCATCACACCGCCCATCTGGCCAAATGCATTCTCCATTTGTACATTGGAACTGGTCATGTTCACACTCAGTCATTGTCACATTAATTTTAGTGTGCGAACTAATCACGTGATTAGTACTCCATAATTTATCCGCACAGATGATTTCATCTATATCCGTTGTCAAATACGTGTGCTCACCTCCTGCCCACCAGATCACATCTAATGACAGAGGATTTTAAAATAATCGACCAGAATAGTAATTTAATAACTGAAAGTGGTGAAGTTTCGTAACCCCGACACACGAACGTTTTTTAAATCGAGTTCTCCTTGTGGAAACAAATGTGAAATGAAAATTGTTTATTCTTTTCAATTCAATTTCAATTTTGTTTCAAATATGAAAGTTTACACAATGTCACATACCAGATTGCAGAGTAATTCATTTAAAAAGTTACCTGCGAATTTATTAGATGTTCCATTTTTATACTTGATTGTAATCGTGTAAGGATCCCTCAGAAGGATAAGTTCGACCGTCTCACAATAAATTCGATAGAAAACTCCGGTTGTCAAATTCGTGGACTTCAGCTCTGGTTCCCATGCTGGTCTTATCAAGAGTTCCGACGAAATAGTCGCCGCATTCGAAGTATCGTCTAATAATTAGGTAGTAAAAAGCATGTTTTAAAAAATTCAAGTTGCTGCTACGAATTATGTTAATACAGCTTGGCCCATAACTTATTAGATTACCATTGGAACCTTTCAAGGGAGACAACGCATGCCAGAAAAGATTGCATTTTGTAGCTATTTTCTTGTGGGATAAATATAACAATCGGTCTTCCGAATCGCGGAACTCAAAACGTGAAATTATGATGAATAGAGAAAGCGTTAGATTCTCGTAACGTAGCACGAACCGTAAATTCCCTACAAGATGTGGACTGACTGAAATTCGAGACTTGGGAACATAAGTGAATGGCCGCTTTTATGGACCTCCCTGTATGATTATTATTACATTACATACTTACATATTTTCCCGTCAAGGCCTGTAAAATACTCTTTAGAAATCGAGACTCCAGAAGTATCCCCTGTGTCACAGTAAAATATTCCATGCGAATGAACAGCAGTTATCCAAAGACAATTGGTTGCACCTTCTGGACATCGGCGATTAATTTTTTGACCCTCTCGTCTCTTATGATAGGAATGACTTCCACAATACGGATTTTTCTAGTAAAATGATCAACAATGAGTGAACATTTTGTGTAAAACTCGGGTTAAAAATTGAATTTGTCATTTTAAAGGTTCTAATCACGACTATGACTGTTTCGTCATCAAATTAAATTGTGATCGGATACGCAGTGACTGGATTACTTTCTGTGAAAGTTTCAGTAAAATATTTATGCCTGGAAGGAAAAATCTAGACTAGACGATTTCAATAATTAATCATACTTGTGAACTCTAAGCTTTATGTTTCAGTCGATCAGATTTTACATGATCAGATATATTTCTTGGTTAGTAAAATTATATTCACTTGTACAATTATTAAAAACCTTATAGTCAAATGTACCTTTCTTAGACAGTCGATTAGAAGCTTAGATTCGGTTGGGTTTGAAGTCTGAGCATTTGAAAAATGAAGGCTCGTCGGGTTTTCGTCAAGAGAGTAGCACACTGCCATGGAGCCCGTGCTTGTTACGTCGAGTTTGAGCTTTGACTGTGACTCAGTGTGATTCCGGTCCTCTGATTTTAAAGAAAACGAAAAAGTGTGTTATGAGTTAAAATTTACGAAATTTAAATTTTTGACAAGAGTACTGAACTGACCAATTGTAGACATGATATGGACAGTCACAAAGTCAGCGGATTCATTTCCGACTTTAATGTTGCTCAAACAGCGGTAGTCCCCAGGCGGAAACACCGAAGAATTAGCAATAAATCCATGCTTCCGATCGTAGTAGTAGGGTGTCTCAGACTTATTGATTTCCGCCAAACTGGTCTGAAAATGGCAGGAGAATCGTTTCAAAACAATCCGTGGTTCTAAGCATGTCATTTCAAAAAGGTCTGATGCCTAAAATGGAAAGGTCCTTTTAGGAAGCACTACTCACCTGATTCTGCCTATAGTCCACTTTAAAAACTGTCACGTTCGTAAAAATGTCGGAGGCAATACATGGGAGTGTGGTTGCTGAATCATTTATCTCAGGCGCTTGAATGACCCTATCTCCGCCGATTAAGTAAGGCTCATATCCACCTGATGTCAAATGTTAATTAGTCACAAATCATTATTTCCACATTCATAAGAAGATTAATACAATTTATCAACATACGTTCCGAAAATATGAAAAACGTTGTCCGAATTTTTGGATCATCAATTGAATAGAAGATGTATTCACCAGTCGCCTCAGGGGTCAACAGGACTTCGGCATTGACCGAAAATATGGTAGAATTTTCCGGAGATAGTGTATGCGATTTCCATACTCGGAAGAAATCCAGTGCCTGCAGATTGAGAAGACCGACCGTGACTCAAAATGGCACTTGGCTAACAAATCACGTTATTGGCTCACGGAATTAGCCGTTGTCGAAACGCGAAACATAGTATGTTAAACAGTATTTGTCATCTCTGGCAGTTATTTGCATGCGTTTTAATTAGAATAAATCAGAGACATCAGAATTCTTACCCCGACTCCCTCAAATTCAAAATTAGAAGGAAATGAAGATGTACAAGTAATTCTTGCGTAAGGTGGGAGTTGTTCTTCAAACACAACTGACAAATACTTGTAATCATCCGTTTCCGGTTTCTCTAAAAATCAGAAGGATATTACATGTTATCTGAAGAATTCGCATATCACCCGACTCAAGTAACCGTTCGCTTCGAAATGTCCCCCAAAAATAGCTTGATGAATACACAATTGGAGCTGTTGTTTAAAATGTTTAATTCTTTTTATGAACTCAAAATATAAGACTGGACCTGAAACTAACCCTATCAGCTTTGCAGAAGAAATGACCAAAATGTGTTTATTACGAGTAACGAATTTTCTCCGGCAAATTGGCGAATTTTTGCAATTGCTCTTCACAAGTAGCCGCATACTTCGTTCTCGGTACATTGGAGATGGACAATTGCAGCGAAATGTCTGCTTTATTCTTAAGGATGCAATATTCAATTTATGATCAAATAATATGAAAATAATAAGTTTTTCTAAATGTTTGATATACCAGGCCTGGTGCGGTTTGGATTGACCACAAATACGTTGTCTTCTAAACAAGTAGCGTTGAAGGGATCAAATGTTCCCTCTTCTCGAAAAATAATCATACACTTAGGAAAAACTGTTTCATTAACTGGTTTGACACAATATTGAACCGTTTCATCATCTACTCCATGTTTGGGTCGTCTGGATCTAGTTCTGAGCCGTACTCGTACTGAATACACATCAGTCCATGTCAATGTGATAATCATGAACAAAACTAAGACTGTTAACTTCATATCTTTGGAAATCCGAACCACTGATTCTCAATCTTTCAAGTAATTAACACGGAAATAATATTACATGAACTGCTGTTTCCTTATTCGCAAATCACAAGTCACTGTTTACTAAATCGTAAAAAAGTTACTGTACTTTGTATTCATTTACATTAAATTGAATTGAAATATGAGGTGTACATAATATATGTAATTGGCACGGTTATGATGATACTAACAAAGTAACTCTTATCCTTATAATTAATCGGCAAATTAACGTTGAATGGAATGAGCTTTTTCAGTGCCAGCGTCTGTACAACAATTCTGTTACATAAATTCATTCTAAAGTTGATTTATAAAAAAATGTTCGTGTTAGCAAAAACTTTTGTTGATTCTTGGAAAGCAATTTGCATTTCCACGTCTCTCGTATTGTAATTATTGTAAACCTGCTCCGATTGATTTAAAATGTACGGGGTGGGTCATAAATAGTAACCATATACATATGTAGGTACATCTGGCTGGACACCTGGGGGCTGCGGCTGCCAGTAAAAATGAGATATACTTCTGTGCTACTGAGAATTTTGTTAATAAGCATATAGTGGATTAGTAACCATGCACTTAGCATTTAAATGGTTTAAAATTCAATGTACGTCCTCTCAGTATGTTTAATTTCATTCTACCGTAAAAATTTGGCGTGCCAGCCGTGCGATTTTCATGATCGAATATTCCACAGACTTAATATTAAATTCTGACATATCAAGTATTTCTTTAAAATTCTCAATTTATTTCGGTTGATGGTGTGCGGTAAATAGTTATATGCGTCACCCTGTACGAGTACCACATCTGACCTTCAATATGACGTTTGACTGGTATGCCGTCCACAATTTCGCTGGAAAACTCGACCAGCGACGTTGAACTGAATAAATATTCGTTCGTATGGACAACGTCCAAACACAATGAACAGTTTATCGTCTCTTATGTTAGTGCATGCACGACAATGCCAAAACTGCGACCTCAAGTTGCCGAAAATTAACCGAAAATTGTATTTTCGTGTATCGATCGTATGCTCACTAAGTCTTCATAATTTCTTGACCTAATTTTCAGTTTTCAGGTCTTCAAAAGAATTCTTATGAAATCAAGGCGTGTTCATTAAAATACAAGGCGAAAGGTCAAGTATGCACTGTCCGCAATAATTCTCTAAACCGACCTAGCGATTCGGGTGCGTTTTCTAATCAATTTCAATGTATACGAGGTGGATTGGCTATGACTGGAAAAGTTTAAGCAGCAGCTAACCAACTTTTACAAGAATTCAAATCAAATTCCAAAATTGTTGTAAATATTACTTTTAATCATTTTTTAAAATTTATTGAAACATAATTATTAATTACCATTAATCCGTTCTATGGCCGTGTTAAATTCTTGAAAAAAAATCTTTGAATATGTAAAAATTGATTACTTATACTTTCCAATCATGGTCAATTCTCCTCCTATACATTGAAAATGATTTTAGACGAAACCGAACCCAAATAGGTTAGATGACGATTCAGGAGGAATTTAATTTCAAAAGGGCGGTCATCGCTAGATCGGATTCACGCTGTTTTTAATGAGCGATCGACACATTGATTCATCAGTGAGTGTGGTTACTGAAATTAGATTAAATTAAAAATTAAATTTCCGACTGTAATTAGACTTTACATTTTTATTTATTAAGCACTTGCTTGTATCTGATACAGACATTAACACAACATCACACTTGGTCTTGCCAATGCAAATATTTAGCATTTAATATTTTTCCAGCAAATTATCGTCACAGTTTTCCCAAAGGTACAATGAGTCACTCAGAAATGCCAGGTAGAATACTACAGTACAAATTACTGCAGCCAACTAACACAGTTTAAATTCTTTCACACACATTCCATTATTGTCTCAATCTCTCAATCATTTAATAAAAATATTGACTAGGGACATTGTAAAACTGGAGCGCTGTTGGGTTACAATGATGAGAGCTAGTCACTGTTCATCCATTCTACATTCTCTATTAACCATCCATTCATATTTAAATTATTTTGTTCATACAAGTTTTTGTTTTCGAAATCCGAACTCACATTCAATCACAATCGACGTTATCCGCACCTACATTTACGTGGCCATGAATCTGGCAGCAAAATACACACATTCAAATGTGTTTCTAAATGATACAAAATATATGGCGCCGCACCGGCTTGATTATCTCCAAGTTCAAAGGTGAGGGAAGAAGAAAAGAAACTTATATAATAATATAGTTTTTTCTTTGGTTTTCTAGTTTGTGTTAATGTATCCTGGTTTCAGGAATCTCTAAAGGCCACCTTGACGTTGTCCCAACAGTATTTACAATTACGGACTCCAATCATAGCAGTAATGCTGTTTCGTTTTCATTCCAGACTCCAGTTCCAGTTTTCAAGAATCTGTGGATACACAAAACAGTCATTTAGTTCGTTGTTTAATTGATGTATTAACAACGTTGTGTAGTGAGTCCAATTATGAATACAAGACTTCTGATAATTGTATTGGTATGATTTTGTCTTTTAACTTTGACAAGGAAATAAACCTTATTCGATTCAAATCAATTCGGTTCCCGTTGGAATGTATTGTTGTGAATTCCAAAACTTTAGAATTCCGTGGATGGCCTGTGTTACTACATAGGAACGAGGAGTACGTATCACGATCACGAATATAGAAATTTAAGCTCAATCCGACCATCACGACAGAAGGTATGTCTTGGTCTCACAAATTTTGAAAAATGCGGTTATTCTATCTATTTCTATTTCTTACTGCTCTAGTATCGACGGATGTTCCAATCCTACTCGCGCACACTGTTCAAATATTGCCGAGTAAGGTAATCTCGGTAATTTCATTTTACGATCATGTACGCATACAAGAGTATTCTCAGGATGATACTCGCCACTTTCGTCAACAAAATTATTTGTCTGAGCCTGAGACGCTTGATCGGCTTACTTAGAGTAGAGTTTCAAACGTAATGTGAATGTCAATATAAATTAGGTAATGGAGAAACTCCCTATCAAGAAAAAGAATTTGGTAGGATAAGCTTTAGAACTTGAATTTGTTTCCTACTAATTCAACACTAAGTTTTTCATGCAAATATTAAGCTCGTTGTATAAAAAAAAACACTAAAATGGGCAGTTCTTCAAAAATTAACTGGACGAAACAATAATTGTTCCGTCCAGTTTAGAGATATGGATACCAATTAGATGCTACCCATATCTAATTAAAACTAGTTGAATGATTTGAAAACTTACTTAGACAATTCAAGGGACGGTAAAGTAAATCCTTGCCTTGAGTTGTTGATTTTCGACTTTGAGTCTCGCTACCTCAGTTTCTAATTGTTGATTTTTGTCCTTAAGTTCTTCGAATGCATCTTTCTGTTTAGTTCGATAGTTCCTTTGTTTTAGAGAGCGTGCTACGCGTGGATTAGCTGGGTCTCCTTGATACAATTTAGGTTTCTTCTCTTTTTCCTGTTTCTTAGCGCATCCTCTCTTGACACCTTTTGACGAACTTGTCTTTTCCGCAGATATTGCGAGACTAGTCGTCTGAGTCAAAGTGGAAGTACCGGCCAGCCAGAGCTGAACGAACTCGACTTCACCTCCCGAAAATTCCTTGACCTTATGAATAGATTTGTGCCTATTCGGTGAGGAGGCAGTTCCAGTCTTTCCAGTATCTGCTGATACGTCTACGGTCTCTGACAAATGACTGGATGTCCCAGTGACTCCGGAAGACTTTTGGGTTGATTTATTCGTCTTGGCTGCCAGCTCCGATTCAATCTCAAGTACACCATCCAACACTTTGTGCAGAGAATCAGTCTCCGATTCCGATGTCTCGTCGATATATTGAATTGAATTTTCGTCCAGGGTATTATGCGACTCAACAGAAAGCACTTCCTGCTCGAATGAAGATTCAAGTTCACGGCCCAATGTATTGACAATCAATGCCTGCCTCTCTAATTCGCTGAGGAAATCACCATCTTGGTTTTGTGTCTCCGTGGCCTTTCCATCTAGATTCTCTCCTTCATCGTTGTAGTTGTTGTCATCTAGAGAGTCGTCTTTCGCGTTTTGGGAGTCAAGTGGAACAAGTGGAAATGCGGAGTTTTTCCTAGCAAACGTTGGTGGGAAAAGTCTATGGTCCTGATCATTCCAAGAGAGCCCAATGGATAATTCTTCATCCATGGTTCGCTTCAGGCTACGAGAACCGTAACTGGAAATTTCAAGCCCTAAAATTAGTCATTGCTCTATATGTCATTAATTATTTAATTGGTACAAATACTGAATCATATTACGCTTGGGTTTCTCCTTACCGTTCCGGAATAGATATTGGTGAATTGAAAGGCCTTCAGTATTTATTGGATGCAGTACAGTTGTGAAGGCACATATATCTGTGGATGAAGGTGGCTGTATCTACAAACAAAGTTATAATTGTTAACATTAACTTCGCGAAGGCAGGCACCGAAAATGAAAATAGCGGTTACACGAGAATACAAAATTGTTAACATTTATTGAAACATTTATTTTCTCTCCCCACCTAGTCATCTACCCATCACTTATTATGCGACACTGACACTATTAATAATAACATTTAAAGGAAATATAGTACAGGACAATAATAATTATTCCTGTACAATGAATTATTGATCATCGTGATTTAATTACACAAGGTAATATCGTCAGTGCGGTAGGAACCTGATTTAATTAGAAACGAAAAAGCTATCTAGCAATCCAGCTTTGAAGAATAGACAGAACTGCAAGATGCCGTGTCGCCTGCAAGATCATTGTAAGCTAATTATCAATATTCTCGTTTAATCGAAGATATCGGTGGGAGCAAAACAAGATGGATTGATTACACAGACAGAATCATCAGGTTACGTTCCGGTTACTACTGAAGGTTAATGAGACAGGATGGTGCGTGATCGCCCAAAGGATCGTCACATATTTTATAATAATTACAATATTTATAAAAAAATAATTCATTACTATTTGTTAATTTTTAAGAGAAGTACTTGAAATTACGTAGACGTAAACTGTGGTCGAAATGCAGGTAACGTTTTCAGAAAACAGAACTGTCGTTGTGATTGTGGAGTTTTGGAGAGATATTAATGAACTATTCTGTTTGTAATAATTAAAATGCAATTTATTGTTTTTGTATTGTGAATAATTTTCGATGGCAGATGAAAACGGAGTATAAACGTAATTATTAAAGACAAGTGCTGTACTCCGTAGAATTAATTAATCTTCCCATTTGATTTTTAGAGTCATTCGTTCTATACAAACAAATTGAATTTTAGCAGCGAAAATATTTTCGCCTAGATCTGTTTCATGTGCTACGTCACTTTCACTTCTCAATCCTATAATACCGTCATGACCATCGCAATCGCGTTAATCGCGTAACACATTTGAAGAAGTGCTAGGCGTAGGCTCATAAAAGTTCACGTATTTTAAACATTTAGCATTATCATTATTTTTAAATCATACATTCAAAATTTACGGCGATGGTCAGACGATACGTGATAGGGCACCTGTTTGTAATAATTTCAAAAATAATAATTACTAGACAGTCTAGAATTCAGTCTCAGTGAGAACATTTTTTACGCTAGCTTTCGGATTTTATCTAAGAGTATCGAATATCATAGAGAGGTCATTTCGTAGTCCCTAGTTACGCTTCCAATTGGGTTGCAAATTCAATTGAATTAATTTAAATTTTGTCCAACTCAACGGATTAATAATTTCCATTCGGCGTCGAACACCCGAAAGTTCCACAAGAAAGCAGGAGTAGCACGTGTATTTATTTACTCATGCTTTTGGAAATGGAACGCCAGCAGTTGACCTTGTTTGTTTTGGTGTCAACAAAACTGTCCACTCTATGAAAGGGGCAAGATTCTATACTCTTAGGATTTAAGAGTATAAAATCCCAATTGATAAATTGGGATTTTATCAATCAAGATAGGATAGGTAATCAAGAAAATGAAAGTCACTTTGACTTCGGCCATTTCCTTATTATCAATCGTATTATTTTAATGATTTACACAACATACCAATTCAGTCAATTTTCAGTCTGATACAGGTCGAGGTCAAACGCCAAGGTAGGTTCGGCCAGCCGTCATTAGATTCTACAATTGAGATGAGATCAGATTAAGTTGACTTGTAGCCTAATCGGTGACGACCAGTGACCAGTCACCAGTACTTCATACTTGCTGTTGCAAATATTAACAGTATAAATAAATATACCGGCTTGACCGTTACCTGACAGCTGATACTGATGAACCCAGGCGAAGACAAGAATTCAAAGGCAAGGCAGTGTAATGTGTACTGAAGGCAAATAGAAAATTTGAAACTAAAAACACTTAGGAAACGAAGATATTGCATTCAAATGATGCAATAACGTAGTCAACTCTGCATTTTTAAAAAGTGGATGGTATGGTACTACACTAAAATATTCCGTTAATTGGATGACCTTCCGTCCATGATGGATGTCAAGGTCATGTCACTATCACGGTCTGCTTCCAAATTGCAGGTGTCAATGTCAACGCGCCAACACCCAATCCTCTGATAACTACGACTGACTGGCGTGACAATCTTCTGCACCAGAATTCTCGGAATTTCCAGAGCTAAAACTCGTTTTTGTATTGTCTCTTTTCAATTCACTCGCGCCTTTCTCACTCCAGATCAGATCATGTGACAGAATTTCTGGGGAACATCGGTACGACGCAAATCAAATCTCATTATTTCGTCAAAATTAGATGAATTCCGAATCCGGGTAGCAGGGTTGGGGGCTTTCTACCCCATTAGAAATAGACGATAAGCCATCACTTGACGAATAACGTGTAATATCTGAATTCTGCAATCGCACAACTCAGCAGGATAAATACTAACGAGGAAACTATTTGACGTGTCCGTCTCTGATTAAACTTTTTTTTTCTGAGAGTTTTCCCCAAACCCGCAAAAATGTCATTAGCTCGAGCAACTAAGCAACTCTCAAACCTCGATTTTTAAAAAATGTTTGAAATTTTCTTGAAAAAGTCCAAAGAGGGGGTCTTTGTTCTCAAGAATTTAGCATGGGATATCCGATGGAACTTTCTCAAATTTGCATAATTTGAATGTATTTTCGCTCAGAAATCACTACTTGGTGATTAATATTTAGTTGGAATTATTTTTTACCTGCTGCTACTGGTATAAAAAAACGATTTAATTCTATTTTCACAATTCAGATACACTTTCCAATTGACGAATCTCTTCCAATTTATATTCCCACGAGTATGAAACCATCTATGGCGACCTAAACACTATGTTACAACAATATGCATTGCCGGCATTTATCGCATCTTCGAACCGCTCGGGATCGCCGACCCGGTACCACACAGACACACGGCTGAACGCCGAACTATGGATGACGGACGAGTTATTTAGTGAATAGTTTTTACCTGATCCAGAATTTCAGTAATCGACTGTCAGGACTGTATTTAACCCGAATTTCAGGCCACTCAAATGTAATTCCGAATTTACCTTACCTTGAGTGTTGAGTCTAACCCAAATTTACCCAGAATATATGGCACTAAAATGGGATATAAATACATATATAGACATGAATGTACGCCGAATTTGACCCGAGTTTAACCCTAGTTCAAACCGAGAACAAAGTATGAATTTTTTAACAAAAAAAAAAGAATTTCTTTGGAATGCTCCTTGCCTTGGAGGGCTGTGAATTGATAGATTCTGGTAAATGAATCTTAACCGTAACCCTCGCATATGGGTCAGTGGAAGGTCAGTTCTAAAAATCATGAGGCTACACAGAACGAGATGCACCTTTTGTATTTTAGTCAGAAAGTGAGAACTTGTGCATGTAAAATCCAAACAAATGTATGTGGGACAAAAAATCGTAACGAAGGCAAGAACATATTTTTGAACAGAGGGCGATTATTTATGTTGCACACTGGCCCAGGCGCAAAATTTCTAGCTTCACCTCCGTTGATGCTGATTACATATTCTAAAGTTTTAAGTTAATTGTCTATCTGTCATCATTGCTAACATACAGGGTGTCCCAGACCAGACAATAATTTTATTAACTTAAACCGGACATTAGGTTTATGGATAAGTCCCACTGTCCGAACGATTTTAATTTTGATGGTTTACGTTGACAAAATAAATTTTGAGAATTCATCAATAATTCTGATATTACCGTAACATAATTTTTTGTAACTACGCCAAAATAGAATCAAACAATGGTGCGCTTTCTCTGGGACACTCTGTACATACATTTTTTTTAAAAAACAAATCTTTATTCAGTCTCCGTTTTCCATCAAAAATTGCTCATAAGACAGAATACAAATTAAATTTTGTTATAATTGTTTCGAACCTCCATACCGACACATTTCTTAAAATTACATATGAATTTCGATCAGAACTTACATAAATTCTAAATATTTCTTTTAATTAACAAATAAAAATAATTAATTTTTATATATGTGATTTTGTAGAATCTGTGAAGATCCCTAAGAACCGCGGAAAATCTTCAAATCATCCCTGCCTATAACTTTTAATTAACGTGAGTTTTACCGTGAACACGTACGTCTTGTACATGTTTCGTGTATTTTGAGTAGGACTATTGGGTAAAAGTATTACCGATACGTATACTCCGCAGCTTTTAAATATGCTTTCCATACCTACATTTTCAATTAAATTTTTTTATTATATGACTTGATCACTCATAAAAACGGTTTCAAAAATGTAAGCAATTTACAGCAAGCACTACATATTCGTTGAATTAATTTTACAAGTTTCTGTCTGTACTTGTTGCAGCGTAGTAAATTTTGCTCAAGTCATTTGCAATACAATGACTTTATTGGTGCGTCAAACACAAACTTGAGAAAGGATATGTATAAGTATAAATAGGAGCTTGAACGGATTTCACGGATGTCATTTCACAGCTGGTTTTTATGGTTTCTTCGTCAGGAAAGAATAAATACAAAAAGAGTGCTCTAATTTGTACATTGCATTCATGAATTGGAATTTGGATTCGGAACTGTTGAGATACGTTGGAATCATGTTGATAAGTCTTCTCTGATAATGTCCGTTTCATTCGGCTGTAAAAAAAAGCAATAATTCATGAACTTTTGAATTCAAATATTCAGTTTTTACGAGTGTTGAATTTTGTCCGTAATGAAAAACTAGATACAAGCGCATAGTGTGTAATTTACCTTTTCCATTATTGGTATTAGCATTATTGAAGTCCAAAATACGTTTCGGAATTTTAACAGGCTCCAAAACCCGATCCTTGGCTTTAATTTCGATGTTAAACTCATCTTCAACAATGCCAATGGCCCAGCTAACACAATTGTCATAATTTAAGTTACTAAAAACTGAACTGCAGACTGGGTTATCTCCGGAAGGCATGAATCGTCTGTCTGTATTTTTAATTTCCGTTGCAAATCGATTAAGTAGTTTTGTCGCCTGGTTTCGATTCATTTCCTTAACTGGTACCGGGAGCACTTTCAATTCAGAGGTGTAGATCCTTTCTCTTGCACTGATGAATGCAGGGGCACCAATCATTGCTGAAAATATCCCAACGGTCTTCTTGAACAGTTCGACCCTTAAAAACTCTCTTTGTTCTTCTTGATTATCGTGTGCCTTGCCATTCACCACTGTAGTTTCCAGAAAAAGATAAGCATGGTTAAACAACGGATCGTTTCCATCACACAAAATATACAACCACCAATTTTTTGTGTCCAGATTATCTGCTCCAAGAATCCAAGATTGAACTATGTCTGTCGATTTTTTTGAACGTTCTTTGTCGTAGGGGCTAGAGCATTTACATAAGGCTGCACCCATTTTATTTATTATTTAATAGTAGAATGTACTTTTTATAGAATTTGGTTCTGAACTCTCCTTTAATTGAAGATGTTTAGTCGCACAGCAACAGCAAGCTAGTATTCGTTCTTTCACAGTTAAGTATTTCGTCTGTTGCTCTTAGTATAACAGTTTAGAGAGTACATGCAACCGAAACTTGTTTTGTTTTCTTCTATCTCATTGCGTAATATTCAAGCGTTGAATGTACAGACTACAGAGCATGCACTTTTGTACACTTTTACTTATATTAAAAAACAGATAAGCTATAACACAGTCTTGCAGATGACTGAATTTAGAAGTTTCTCAAAATAATTAAGGTATTTGTTTTTACCGTACAGGTTTTCAACATTGATCAGAAGAATACAAATCCAATGGATGGTTATATTTCCTCGCTCAATTCTATATTTTACACGGAATACGCCACAAAATCGGTCAGTCAATTATTTTACGTGAAGCCGTCCGCCTTTGAGAGCGAAGGGTACTCCTTCAATTGTAAACAAGATTTTCCGAATTTGACGACCAAATTCATCAGCAAAATTCAAGATAGTGATGACCCAGACGTATCTTTGGCTCTTATTGGGGATTGGGGAAGTGGTAAAACTCAATTTGCTATCAATTTGGGGTTAGAATTCTGGAAAATGTTTAGACAACTATTCATCTGCATCTCAATCTCAATACGACAAATTCATCCCTATTTACATTCCATTAAGGGCAATTGAGCAGATGTATGAGTCTGATGAGAAGGCAATGGGAGATTTGTTAGCACATTTCGTTAAATATCATATCTCCTATTTTCCAGACATTGCTAATGTTGATTTAGATGATCTGTGCCGAGACTTTTTGTCCTCATTTAAAGTACTATTTATATTTGATGGTTTTGATGAGTTGAAGAGAAAAATGTAATTTATGGGCAGGAAATAATTGGGGACAACAACGGGTGAAAGTGGTCACTTTATGCAAATCTCATGTATTTTGGGATTCCACGAATACACAAATTAATGAATGGTTTTCATTCTCAGACCATGATACCAAGCTATTCATTCTTAACAAATTTAATGACGACCAAATCTTTGAACTTGTTTCAAATTCTGTTAAATTGTTACAAATCCAAGAATTTGACTCGAATGACCCATGGGCGATGACAAAATTATTTGTCAAGGATCATCCAAAGTGGATTGCCTCTGTCGATGTTGATACTGAATGGATTACAGTTTTATTACCAGAACTGAAGCAAATAGGATCTACTCCGATTTTACTCACAATTCTAATCCAAATATTACCTAAAATAGTTGAAGATAATTTCAAAAATACTTCAGAAGATCAGAAATCAGTTATAAAATCATTTTGTAAAACAGAGCTAGATATCTACGATGCATTCACATCAGAATGGTTTAATTACCAAACGAATCAAATCAAACGAATCAAAGTGTCTCCATTGGCCGAACTCCCTGAAATGGATTTAAAAAATCTTTTATTTACATACGCCCAAAATTTGGCTTCACATTGTATGTATAAGTTTAAACAATGGATTTTTGGTGGATGGAAGTATTTCCAAGAGTGAAACTCTCACGTGGCATTTATGGACTAAAGTTTGGGATACCAATGAAAATGGTGGGAAAATAATTGCGAAGTTTCCGTCAGATACCGATAAATTCTTATTAAAATTATTTCCTACAAGTAACATTCCCACTGATTCAGAGTTGGGTAATTTAGCTCAACTTAGAAATTGCTGTTTGTTGAATTTTACAAAAGAAAATGACAGAGAAATTGTCAGATTCATGCATTTGTCACTCCTAGAGTATTTTAGTAGTCGACAAGTATTTCAAGAGTTAAGAGTTGTACTAACTTACTACGCAAATCATGATAGGATTTGTGAATATTTTCCTTTTAATCATAAACTCATAACAGATCCTGATTGCACTGATATATTAAAACTGCTTATTAAAAAGTCACAAAAAGTCCAGGATTTAGACAAATCCTGTTGGAAACTATTGAGAAATCTGCAGAAATTCCTGGAATAGCGACAATGTCTTTAAATGCTGCAACAATTTTGGCGAAGAGTGGATTCAGTTTCTCAGGTCTGAATTTACACGATATTCAGATTCCTTTCGCTGATCGATTTATCCAATTCGGTATTTGCTAATTGTGACCTAAGTGGTGCTAATTTGAGGGGGGTTAATTTTGCTCAAAGTTGGGTAATAAATACAAAGTTTGATGGAGCAAATCTTTCTGATTGTGAATTCTGCAGAGATGGGTCAATTCCTTTTCATAATGTACTTAAGTCCAATTCCAAGTACATTTCTATTTTTCCAAAAGTGCTTAAGTCCAATTCCAAGTACATTCCTGTTTTTCCAAAAGTACTTAAGTCCAATTCCAAGTACTTTGCTGTAATTCCAAAAGTACTTAAGTCCAATTCCAAGTAC
>JAQFYE010002180.1:0-19064 GCA_034694305.1 Protaphorura glebata | reverse complement strand
TATGAACATTTTCACAACATTCAAATCAAATTAATAAAAGATTTAATTATATATTTGAATGCTTTTATATTATTCCCTGGATTCAATTTTCGGTAATGGTAGTTGATTTAGACAACTAGGGTTTGCAAGACTGTTAAAAACTGAAACTACGGACTAAAATAGGCAGCACGGTTCCACCGGAGAAGCCCAAAAGTGGTTGAACAAATTGTTTCAACTTTCAATTGAGTTCTCCTGCCGCAATTGCATCGGTTAATGAAAGTAGGATCCAAACTTATTTTATTTTATAGTCTTTCTTTTGGCAACTCATAAACAGTTATAAAAGAAGAACAAGTTTTTTTCTTCATTCGGGTCAAAGTAAAGTAGACGAATCGTGAAATGCATGCGATTTGAACATGAACGCTATCAACGTATATTATAATTGTACATGGTGGTTCATAACTTATATTTAAAGTCGAACCTCGCAGAGAGCTATGTGCGATCCACTAATCAGTAGTCTCAATTCGAGGCTCGATACCACGGTCAGGAGCTCAGACAATAAACTCTGTTATTTCTCTGACCTGTGATGGGTTAACTCATTTAACCTCACGTTGTCTGAGCGCCACATCCCTAAGGGAGATGGAGCCCCCGGTTTCTAAGATGCTTCAATTCCAGTTTCTCTACAAAATGTGTGTATCAAGCTGTAAGTAGTGAAACACCCTGTACATTATATTTGTGCTTTTTTGTAACATCTCATTTTCTGGTTGTCGACTTCGGTTTTCCTTTCACACTTATTTTATTTCTTATCTTTCCAAAACTTTTCTTGCCTTTTCTGAAATACTCAATTGTTATTATACGAAGTTGAGAAGTTGAAATTCAAAAAATGGAAATGAAATGAGGTTGTTTGCAACATCAGGCTTTCCTCGAACGCCATTGTCCATTTTGCCACATGCCGCGCCACACAATCACAATCGGTTTCACTCAATCATAACCATGGAAACTTGTCGAAGTTTTACATCTTTCCTCATCATAATTTAATTGTTACGCGGGTATTATGTATATTTTATAGAAAAAGTCAATTGTATCCGTTTCCGTATGTGCTCGTAAGACAAACTTTCAAAAATGAATAGAATATGGAAACTCCTTATTAGGGTCATTGTCTCCAACTTTCGGTTGATTATGTGCGTTTATATAGTTCAAACGCTTGTTTTTCAATCCTGATTCATTCTGCACAACATTGTACATCCATGTGGACTTTAGACCTCGGATATCAATGCTAGGAAGTCAGGGTGATTGAAAACTGAAAGATCACCGCACATTCCTTATCACAGATGGATTTAGCTGCATTTTTGTTATGTTGTAGCCATTGAATTCCTGAATAGCTTGTGTGAAGATTCTACCCCGAAAAGTCTAACCGTCTGGCCGCTGCTAGATGCAATTTGGGAGGGCGTATCCGTGGTGGGCGTATTCGTGACATCACAAAGTGTATTTGGCCAGTGTATTTGTAGCGGTCAAACATTACTGCTTCGGGTGGTACAACCTTCACAAAAGTTATTGGGCATGTCAAGGTGTATGACATCCAAAATCCAAAAAGATTAAATTTTCCTGTAACTCCCCCTGATACGACTGCAGGGGTGTGATTTGGTTTGTTGGAAATTGTTCTCTTACTGTGGTACTATAAATGACGCAATGACGCCTAAGTGGCGTCAGCCGAGCCCACGCGTTCAATTCTATATTTTTGTTGGGGATCTTATACGTCAACGAAAATAATGTCGTATGTAATGTACAGCACTGCTGCACTGACGAATCTCCTGCAATGTCAATGTGTTTATGCCATTACAAATATGGCAGAGGTAAACCGGAAAAAGCTAGTTTGTGCACCAACGCATCTCATATAATATGAATGGATAACGTCTCCAAAAATCTCCAGAGTGTCTTTTATGGAATTCCGACTCAACTTGGTGACTATGACCATGACCGAGACCGAGACAAACAGATTCGGGTAAACTTTAGAGCGTTGAGAAAAATAGTTTTACCCCTTTCTGTCTTTTTTATTTGACATTCACTCTGAATGCACAAATGCAGGCAGTGCAGTGTGGAGGGGAGTATTCTATAAAATATTTCCATCTTTTCCTCATTTCATTCCTAAGGGAGAACGATGTATTTCCATTTCCATTGAATGGGGTTTTCAAGAATACAGAGACTCAATTGTCGTAATCGTCTTCGTATCTTTTTTGGGTGAAAGGGAGAGTCAATTTTAGGGAAACCAACTAAATTCGGGATCAAGAGTGAAAATTTCCAAATTCCTACGTACTTTTTGAAGCTAGGGGGTGAAACGAAGTTCATTTCGTAACCTATCCCTTTGCAAGTGGAAATGGACTTGATGTTTGGTTTCAGAAATTACTTATACCAAAGCGAAAGCTGGAACCTACGGATTTCTCCTTAAAAAATTTCGTTCACTATACCAGCAATAATTCTAAGGTTGGAGTTGAAAATAAATATGGTCTACTAATTCGAAACTATTTTCACAGGGTACTTTGTCATAACTTTCCTACTTGAGTTTTTTGTCATTATTCGCCAAATTAGTTATTTCTGTAAGGAAATTACTTAGAAATTGGCGAAGCCTTCGGGCCAGGCTCATAAGGCCTCTATTCATCATCAGTGAGAAGCGAAACGGGTTTCGGGCGAAATTTTCTCACTGCAACGTGCGAAGCGAAAATCGTTTCCGCATGCGAAATACATATGGAGAGAAATTAATTTCGTCCGACTGTATTCATCACAATTTCTTACGAAACTTCTTTTGCCGCAAAAATTTGAAATACAAAATTGATCAGTTTGTGTTGTAACGGTACTATTTCTTGTACTGATGTGTAGTTTCAAGTGTGCTTGTTTCAACCGGCTCATCTTGATTTAATATTTCAACAACTTCAGGAGTTTTCAGATGTCAGAGGAGTCGAAACTGAACTAAATTCCGACTTCCGAATTTGTTAGTACACAAAACCGAATGAAATTTTACGTTGTTGTTGTTAGATATCTTTCCATTGCAATGAGGAAGTACATTAATACTATAACTGTCGACCATGGTATAGTCGTCGATGTTAATTTTAAAATGAACAGAAAATTCTAATATAATTCTCAAATAGTAATAAAATGATGGTCATGATATTCACCAGTCCGATCCAATTTTGTGATAGAATAACATTTAATTTATTCCTGCGCTTGAAGAAGGAATTCGGAATTCGTAATTTAAAATTATTTGATGATACGGTCCAATTAACGCATCCCTGTAAATCTGCGTTTCATTTTGCTCTTAATGCATCCCAAGCATTCATACTTCCTTGTCCTTGTTAGTTTGTTTTCCTCAAGAAATTTAAGATCTTTGTATAATTCCATCGTCACGAAATACCCTCATTTGTCAAATTGGTAATGCCACCAGCTTGTTACCATCTTTTTTTTGGAAATCAGCGTCAAAGAATGTGAGATTTCAGAAATCCGAAGTCCTTTAATTAATTGAATGGATGAAATTTTAAAAATTTGCGCGGTGGAAAAAATTCTCGTGCGAAAAGAATTTGATTTGATTTGATTTGATTTATTGCCATTGGTTGCAGTTCGCTGCACAGGGTCTGCGAAAACGTAAAAAACTTCGTCCGGGTGATGAATACCACCGGACGAAATCTTAAGCGAAATTTCACATTTCGCTTCGCACACCCTATTTTTGTGCGAAAACCGTATGATGAATTCTATATGCTTTAGTTGGTTCACGGTTTGTATTTGGTATGCGGTTGTGGCCAGCTGGAAGCATTCTAGAATCACTCTTCAGGAAATTCAGCTGATGAGCTGAGAAAATAAAATGAAGTGAGAGTGGAATGAAAGGGAAGAGTAATTTTAGAGCAAATTTTAATTTTCTTTTCCAAGGGGAAAGGGAAGACCAGCCGGAGAAAGCTCTCAAGGCTTTCTAATCTTCCGAGAAAGCCTGATTAAGTTTTCAGGAGCTAAAAGGATGCGGAGCATCTTTTACACGTACCATATCCGTAAAACTTATACACATGTTATTATTTTCCGCAATAATGGAATCAAGTATAGGGTGGTGCGTGAACAATTCTCCTGCAACTACTTAAAATTGAATGTTTTTTGTAGGAAAAACTTATATATACATTTTCTACAGACTTTATTCAGTACACGTCGCAGGGAGCTGTTAGATTCCTCATTATAAAACCACATCTGGTATTATACCAGCTCTGAAAATTCTTTAACAAAGTGGCAAAATCAGGAAGAGATTAATTGTGAACCACCCTCTAGATGGAACCTAGAAAACCCGAACCCGCCTTACCGCCTTGCCATAAATGAACCAATTTAGAATGGTAATGTGGACTCCTAGTTATTTTATTTCGGCTTTGTGTGCCCATGCCCATTACCCAACCCCTTAACGAGAACATTATTTTCTTCCTTTGAAGTTCAGGGTTGGTTTTTGGTTGGTGCATTCACATGATTGCATAAAGGCTTGAGCTCTTGACATGTTTACTACAATGGAAATTAGAAATTGTCTCACAAGGACTTAGAGAAATTGAATGCATGTGTATAATATGGTTTTAATTACTGAAAAGTGGTGGGGGGTATTCCGTAATTCTTCTAATTACAATTCTCCGTTATGGTTAGTTCGGTGGATGTGGCAGATGCAGATGTGAAACACTTAGATCAGAATAGAAAATTCTAAGGAATTCTAAATGATTGATTGCAGAAATTAAACTTAAGAATAAGTCAGTACATCGTAGCACAGAGAGACATGCATCACATTATTATTATTACAGTACGTCCATGGTTCAATTCCTTCGGACTGATAATTGTAGCAGTTGCTGACCACCGTGCTGTAACAGACGATTCCGATTAGCAAATCCATTAATTTCTCAGAATGGATTCACTACTAAAGTTGGTAGTCACTTTGAATTAATTAGTCCAAAGTGGGAAATGGATTGTAATGAAGGCAACAGAAAGTGGTGGCCGTTTAAAAAATGTATGTACTAACGCGATAACAAATCGTGAGTCCAACACTGGTGGTGCACTTGGGACTCCGACTCTTTACTCAAAAGTGCTCCCCTTGAGTAAAGCTATTGTTGTCCAATTCTGATAAATATTTGAGTGTCTCTCAATTAATATAAGTCTGAGACACTCTGTATCACCGGAAGTCTTACAATGTTTCTCCCTAATGTACTGCCTTAGTCCGAATTAATTATTCAAACTTACAAGAGGGGAGAATATCTTATGTGCTCGTGACGGTCGAATCCAAATGCTCACATTCCTTCCGAAATTCATTCGAAAATGTAGCTAAAGGAACGTTTTACAGGGTAGAACATATGCACTGCTATAACTTGGCATAAAAATTGTAAGATAAATATGTTGTCAATCAGATTTAAATTGAGCATCTAGCAAAATCGTCAAATAAGAACATCGCACATTTATTACTGGTAAAAGTGGGCAGTTAGATTTGGCTACAATTTTGATAGGTCGTAGTCCTTGACCTTCTGAACAAATTTTGTGAAGGTTTTACCCCTTGGGCATACGTTGTTGATGGAATTTTCCCCTACTAATGCTGAACATATTTCACACCATGTAGAATGTCGTAAGATCTAATTTTATATTTTAAGAATTCATTAAAACCAACGGAACTTAGGGATAATTTCAATGCCAAGATTTTACGAGTTTCCGGGAATTTCCTAACACACGTCTGTCTGCAGACGTTTAGATTCACAATTCGTAGGAAAGCACTAATGGAATTCTATTGTACAGAATTCCCTTGAGTGCTCACCAAGTACTAAAATGCGGTTGGAATTTCTATTTCTTCACTCTAATTTGGGATCTCTGACTTCCGAAATCTTAGAGAAATTACAAGAAATGTAACCACTGACGAATGAGCGATTAGTGGTTGGAGTATGAACTTAGTATATAATTGTATTACTAACGAAGAGTCCCCACATGTAGACAACGGAGTTAGGTACTGGCACTATTTCAAACTTATAATCATCACCCCAAGTCACAGCTGGAACTTGTCCAGAATACTACTGGGAGATGGACTTCCAAGTTGTTAATAATGACTTCGTTCTGATCTGAGGTTTCTTCCGGACTCCGGAGTTTGTACTATTCCATTAAGGGGAGAACCAAAACCAAGAAATGTAACCAGGATTCTTATTTCTTACATGGAACTTTAATCTGTGATTAAAATTCGTCCAAAATCTTCAAGATCCACGTAATTCGAACATATCCGTAATTACTTACTGTGTATCCGAACAGGATCGGAACACCTCTGAAAGAAAGTGATATACATTTGTGCGCATAATTCCAGGAACGTTCCGATTGAGATTATCTTTTGTAAAGTTCAAAATTTTGGAACTGTGTTTTTTAGAATTTTAGGAGGAATCCGAATGTATATTTATGCATTAGCTGAATCCGGCCATTCTGATAGAAAGGTCCAGGATAGTCGTAAACTATTGTGTCTCCGTTCACTTTCTTCGAGAGGTGTTCTAATCCTTTCCGGCCAGCCGGTAATATTTTAATTCCGCCCGAGAAATTATTTAAAAGAATAAATGCTGAGGGTGAAAACTTATTAAACATTCGTGGCGGCAGATCGTAAACCTCAAGTGAGAGTTCAAAAATAAATAGCTCAAAATATCCAAGATGTCACCAACAATATTCAACGCGCCGCCGGTTGACTCAAGGAATATGCTAACAAAGGAGAGTAAAACATTTTACTTCTGCATTCATAATTAGTTGAGCAAATTCGTCTTCTATTCCATTGTGGTTGAGTTCCTGAAGAGAAATGTCTTTCCTCCTCACTTTTGATCTGTGTGTTAAGTCTGTTATCTGCCGGCCGGCAGATAACAGACTTAACAAATATGAAGTTCCGTCAGAAGCGGTTCTTGGAATTTTGCTGATTGGCCATTAGCCCAAAGTTTTACTTTCACAATTTCACGACTCAATTTCACAAGACTGATAAATAGTTTCGGTACAAATGAACAGATTTTTGTTAAATTCACATTATGTCACGTACGTAGATTTCTTTCTTCCGGAATGAGTAATTTTTTTCAAAGGTGAAATTAAATTGGTGAAAACTATCTTTAAAGCAACCACGATTTGATGTCTGCTGGATGGGTCTGACGGACTGACTGAATCAATACAGGGAATCATACTTGGACTTTCCAAAATGAGAAATGGTGGAAAATCCAACTAAAACTCCAGGATGAGCCAGAATTCATATTGCGCCCAATGAGGTTGGCACGCTCATGTCCGCAGAACCGCTACTGAATACAGAGTTAGGTCTTATAATTACAGCTGGAGACCCGGCTACAAAATGCAAAGTTGGCACGACAAGTTACCGAACAGTACAGTAAATCCGTTGGAAAGACAAAGCGTGACAAATATATGTACATATTATTATCTTGCCCCAAGACAAAGAAGAACTCAACTAAAGAAAATGTCACTCCGCGACAATTCTTCCTCTTCCGCAACACTAACAGTCTTGTCACCCCTTGGCAAGGAAACAGAATAAAGAACCGAATTAGGGATAAATGTAAATACTTCTCTTCAAGCTAACGAGGGAAGTTTGCAGTTGGAGAAAGTTGCTTTCACTCAGATGACTTTCTCTGAAACTTTCCAACAGAAAGTTTCAGAGAAAGCAATACATAAGCAATTGTTTAGGTTGCAATTAAGAATATACCAGATTATTTCCCAATACTACAGTCAATTTAGTGTTAAGCCCCTTAAAAATAGCCGAAATGTACATGTGGGAAGACGTACAGAGCTTTTGTCCGCCAAGATGCTGCTTCAGACGCACATCTCAGAAAACTACGCAATGAACCGGGAATTGGAAGCGAAAATAGGATGAATGACATTGTTGAATACCCTGACACGAATTCAGTGACCTTTGGATTTAGAAGGTCACAATGCAATGGTGACGATTTTGAATGGCGTTCTGAACAGCTTTTTTGATGTATAGAACGCTGTTTCCCCAAAATGGGGTGAAAACGTCCACAATACTGACAACATAGATTACGACTAGGCTGAGAGTATACAGCAAAGAAATACTCAATGCCAAAAATTGAAAATTTAATTGACGTATTAAAATGTCCTTCATAAATCGCACAAACCATGTAGCTGCATGTCTCTGACAGTTTACAAACTTCCGTTGTTACCCCACAACCAACCCCCGAAGAAAGCAAACCCGGGTATTTCTACGTTTTGACTAAGCATCCATGCATTCACGTGGAGATACGACAGAATAATCTCAGTATAAGATTTTGGTAAGAAAGCAGCGTTGGATGTAACGTTTTGTCAAAAAGTTTCGCATGGCGACCAAACTAGAGGGGCGATGAGACTAATCGTATTCGTAAGTTTCTTCACTACACTACACTTTGAAAAGTGAAATTAAGAAAGTTTTTGTGGGACAAGGAAATTTGTAAACAAGTTTATTATTAATCCCCGTGTTGTTTTTTATTTAACACATTCTTATTGAGGGTGAAAACCCACTCACATTTACTAAAAGTACCAACTGTCGCAGATTTATTTGTGTGACAGACAACGTAAAAAACAAATTGTTACAAACTTTTTGTTCCCGTCTTCTGAATATTGATTTTCCCTTAATTTTTTTAATCTCTAAACCAATTGCGATGTCTCTATTTTCATTCAATCTGCAGAGGTTTGTTTGTAACCTGAAATGCTACAAAATCGGGTTATCTTACGGAGCCGGAATTCAAGGAAGTAAATCGTAAACCTATCACGATTTCTAAAACGAGACCGCACAGTATTTATTTGCCAGCTAAAGTCTGCTTGGCATATGTCGTACTATCTTAAAATATCAGCAATGTCAGCAGTTTACTTGAAGAAATATGCAAATCCTGACGCAATCCGCAGCTCTATTGGAGTAAGCAAGTTAAGTCTAGATGTCCAGTCCAGTCAAGACAGGACTGGAACGATTTATTATTTCTGTTGATAAAACTAGAGAATCGTAGGCTCAGCATAAGTTGTAAATCTTCACACAGATAGATAAATCCGAAATCTAGGTCTTAGGGTCGTATCGTATGCAGATTTAGAAATCGTAGGGATGGAAATGGAGAGAAAGTATGAAATTCCTTCAAAAAAGTTTGATCTACACAATTATTTGTACTAAATTACAACATTTTTGATAAGTTTGGATATATTTCAGCGAAATTGCTCGTTTTTCACAAATCAGACTAAACTAAAACGAATATGGTATAATTTTAAATACCCCAGTCCGATTTTTTTCTTTTTCAATTCTATTTGAACCGAAACACGCATATTTTGGTATTTTTACTTTGCAGAGCTGTAGAATAGGTTCTTCAAGTAAAAAAAAATCTAAACATAGACGCATTGCTCTCCAATTGCCTAGTGACCTTCCCCTCCACTAGCTAAATGATAAAGGCCAACCTGTACTACCACTACCATTCTACGACGACTGACTGTGGATTTCGTGTAATAATCGTAGATATCGGATCCGAAGGAATAAAACAGTGAAAAAAAAGTCTGGGAAAGTCCAGGTTGAGATTGAGGAACGAGTTCAGTGATAAATTGGGCGCAGAGACGCTCGTTTAATGGGCGATTGAACAGTTGACAAGATATAGACGCTACAAGCTATAATGTCTTATGTAATGTAATGTGTGGGGTTCCCACTTTCCCAAGCCTCCAATTCCTTCCTTTACTGAAGAATCGGATCCCCGAATCGGAACTATCCACTTATCTCAACTCCCAATCCTTATGTATGGAGACAAGGGCAAAGGACGTGAAAATAAAACATGCATTCTAGAAACAAAGACTTTTCTGTTTCCTTGCCCTTGACAGTTCACGCTACACCCGTGCCAATTCATGACCCTCTAGCAGATATCACAAACCCTGATTTTGGTGTAGAACTCGAATGCATCCACAGAATATTACTTCCTCGTCCTATGTAGTGCATAGTCACTCCTCACTCAAAGTTCAACGAATTTTCGTAATTAAATACCGTTAAGTGCCGCTGTGTCTGAAATGTAAGGCAAGAAGTGAGCACACGCACGTTGATATGTGAATTCATTTTTGATACATTTCTCAAGTTCTCTTTTTTAATCCTGAAATAGTTTTCCAGGAAATCAGGAGAAACCACATCAGAATTCCTTTGAATATTTCCCCCATATTTTCCTTCAAAGTCAGAGATAGAAAGAAAGAGGTAGACGAAACTTGAGTCATTCAGTTCTTTCCTTGTTTGTTGTAATGGAATTTCTTTCTTTGAAACGTTGATCCTCGATAAAATAATTTAAGAACTTATCCCCGTCCTCAGATATAGTTGAGTGACTTTAAGTGGGTACCGAAATCTGGAAGTGCTCTTTTGACTCTGTGTGGAAGCTTGATCGTGAGGCAGAAGCTGGTAGTAAGACCAGAAACCATTGGCAGCGAATATTTTTTTGAACCTTTACTATTCAACTTTTTTTCTTGCGTTGTCGTCTACATTTCCGAGTAGTATGTACAATAGGGAGAAAATTTAGATGATGATTTCAAGTCGTGCGTACTCGGAACTAGTTAATCCGAATATCTTGTCGCGCATGTGAACATCTCGTCATCTCGCAGAATTCAAATCGAATTATAAATATTAATCCTCGGAGGATAGTTTAATAGTTTGTGGCAATGAAATATGTCTGCTGACAAATGTTGGAATTGGTGACCGGTTATATAAGTAACATTGGGCGTTATACTCTGGACTTCTTATCTACCCTATGCTTTACGATTACAGAGTTAGGATATTACACATTCTTTGTTAAATGATGGCTTATCGTCTATTTCAACGAGGAGACCCCCCCCCTATGCTACACAAGTATTCACCTCATTTTTGACGAATGCAATACTGCACTATCCATTTGTGTATAGTATTCATAGGTTTGAAGGAAGAAGGTCTAGTGAAAGTGATGGGAAGAGTTGAGGTCGTTTGATTTGATCGTTGAGGCCGTACGTTAAGGTCTAAAGTGCGAGGATAGTGACAGAATGAAAGGAAAGACATGATTCAAATCCAATGTACGAAGAGTAAAATATAGTTAGTCAGCTCAAATTCATTTCTTTTCTCTTAAACAAGCTTTCTCCATTTACTCTCAATCCAAAATCAAAAGAGAAAAAGTTCTTTGGCCCAAAGCAGTGCACTTTTTCTTATTAGGTTATCGCGATCTTATCTTCCAGAAAGTACAGCGAGCACGTATAGTCTTGGCCAAACGTTGCCCTGGGGCACCGAACATGAAAGTAGAATTATGAGGAGTCGACACCCTCGCTGTTATTGCACAGCAAATCCCTTGAGGTCAATTACTTCTCAAAAATCCTGCAAATAATGAGCCAAAATAGGCTCGACCAATCCATAGAGCATTTCGAAATATATTTTATGTACAACCGTAAATTACTTTTCAAACATTTGGCACGCATTTCGCTATGGCTGCCAAAAATTGTCCGAACTTTCCAATCTTAGGTCACATTTTGTATAAAGACGATAATTCTAATAGATCTAATCGGCTTGTGGTCAAAAATGAGCAAAATTTCTGCAAAAATATGTCTGCGTCTGCAAAACACTGCGAAACATGGAATTATTTTCTGAGATGGTTGCGATTCTGTCAAATTTCCTACTCCAGTCCCATCGTCGAAGTTTTGCACAGCAATTTAGCGGTGCCGTAAATTCTTATAAAATGAAAGAAAATCACCCAAGTGTGAAGAAAGTACGACATTTTTGTGTTCAAGTTCTGAAACATCAACAAAAACATCCCTATTATTGTGGACATTTTCAGTACTACGTAGGCTGTTGAAGTGATAGCGACACAGCACTTTGGTTGAATTTCGTTGAGTCCAAATCCATTTAAGAGAAAGTGGAGACTCATTTCCTGTCTACACTTCACCCAAGCATTGCATGCAATTTACCACTATGGTAGGTCCATACAAATACATCATGTCCCCACCATTTTGTACGCTAGGTGAAATGAAAGGGTTCCTTGGACCTACGTACGGAAAATAGTGCAGTAGAGAATTTGAGTCTGAAGATGTAGTAGCAAGAGTTCATTGCAGTTGCAGTGTACAGTGTAAGGGATGATGGAGATAGCCAGGCCAAAAGACATTTGTGAAAATCTGGAAATGATGTTGGTTGTGAAAATGAGATTTATGAGATTTCCGCGGGGCTGCCTCTTCTCGTCTTTCAAGACGACGACGACGACCTCCTTGGATACATTTTAAGTCCTTACGACTTCTACAAGGGACATTCTCTAACTTGTACATCCTGAGTACGTCTTCGGAATCACAAATCAATCCAATCATGATAAAATAAACACTGAGGGTTATTCTCTGCACTTATTATCAATTCTGAGTTGTGGATATGTCTAAGCTACCGTAAATATTCTAATAGAGCCCCGGAGCTCTATTCATTCAGGTGGGTTCAGAGGTAAAAGACTTTAACCACTTTCTCCATTAAGTTGCATGTAGAAAGCTGGAGAAAAACCCTGGCTGTATATGAGCACTTCGTTCAAAACGGGGTAGCAGCGCATTATTGGGTCATTTAATGTATGTTTTTTAAGGAGGAAGTCTAGGGAAAGAGTAAGGTACTACCAAGCAACCTAAACTATGCCGACGGCAAAATGCCGGCCAAATGCAGTCAACTCCATGACCAATCCTATCTTTAAGGTCACTCATCATTGTGGTCGACATTAGTCATGTCAAATGTTCTGAATGGACGGATAGTCGAGATACGTGATAAATATCACCCTTGTCAAGATTGACTATACAAGGGGCACGGGAGGGCATGGCATGGGAGGGAGATATATACAAATGTATATAATGAGTTAGAAGTAAGAGGTTGAGACGTCTTGTACGGTGGATAGTGTTCCCGTGTCATATATTATATGGAGATTCATTGCGATTACCCTTATAAAATAAGTCCTCTTGGGAGTCCGGGTACTGGCACACTGTCGTTCCAACTCACCCAATAAGTACATATGCACAAGTTTAAGTGAGCATTTCGCACAAAGTAGGGCATAGCTCTTGAACAAAAAAAAAGGCCAGGACAGTTCATGCCCCTAAACTACTTCGACGATAACGTTTCCTACTTCTTTTTACCTTATTATAACAGTCCAAACATATTTTTCCAATTTTACAAACTACTTAACCCTTCCCACTCTACACATTTCATGGCTCTTAATAATCTTGGCAACCAAACGAGGAATTGGCCAACCATACAAGAGCCTTGGGATAGGCGATTATGGCATGGGGAGTCCTAAAAAGTTTAAAACACAGAGGGTGACTCGTAAATTTTTACCTAAAACGGCTGAAAGCTTCAGAGATACAAAATAAAGAAAAGATACATGGGAGAAAGTTGACTTTCACCGGACTTTCACCTGGAGGTTCTATTCAGGGGAATATATTATGAACCACCCTGTACACCCTTATAAGAGCAGTTATGATATTTGACGCTCTATGAATTTTTCTCACGTTGACGTTTTGCAAATCGCATTTCGAAACTGTAATGTCAGTGCCGGTACTTGTTTGAATTTTTGATCCCAATTGAGCAATATTGTGTTTGGAATAGCTGGATCATGCCAGAAATCTGTGCGAATTGTAGAGAATAAAGCGACGAGTATGACCTGTTTATACGCGCAATAAAATTATTAATTCATAATTTTTTGAAAAGAAGAAGGTTTCACACATTTCTTGACTTAGTTTTGCCTGTTTTTGGCAAATGGGACATTGGGAGAAAGGAGAGTAAGAATAATATTATTGTTGAAAGCTTGGGGTCTTCCTCCTCGGGTGGTCGGGTACAGAATACAAAATGACAAATTTTAGAGAAAGTAAAAAACTTCCAGAGTGAAAGTAGCATACGGGGAGAAAATTGCTTGGTGTGTGCAATAATACTTTAGTATAGCAAAAGCAGACTTACGCACGAAGAGAATAGTAGAAGGAATGGAAATATGAATATGTTGAAGTCAAATTGTATTTCATCCCTCTCAAATTTCTCGACCTTTGCAGATCTTCTGAAACTGAGCTAAGGGTCACCCGAGTTCGATATACAGAAAGTCATTCGAATCTAAGTGAAATAAAAAATTTAGAAATCAAGAGTCTACGGCTGAGCATGTCACAGTGGTCTAGCCCTCGATTCATAAAAATATTGATGTCGACTGCAACATAGACCTACAAACTCTATGTTATAGATGCGAACCAACCCTGGAAAACTAGTACCCATAGTCCAAATGCAATGCAATGATAATGAGTAGCACTCCAGAAGGTATCTTGCATTACCCGGTTCCGGGTAGGATAGGATAGACGGACGGAGTAACCTTACTGACGTGCCCTAAGATATAGATCTCTTCACCTCGTTCACGAAGGGAATAGGATGAACGTGAAATGTCTCGGAGCGACTATGTGTCACTTGACGACGACGAAGAGGAGTCTGAGTCAGTCTCTGGAGATTTCTTCAGTCTCCGAATATTGCCCCCTTCTCACTGCACTCCCGCGAATAATAATGTACCAGCGAGCTGAGTGAGAGAAGCACAACCAAAAACTGACGCCAATACTATTCCTCCAAAGTAAAATAAATTTATAATTGAATTTGGTTCGAATTTAGGCATCCGGGACATTATCCGGTATTAATACACTCATTAACTGACATTCAAGGGTAACAAATTACGCGTATTTTTCTTTGACAATCGGCATGTTTTCGCTCCGCTGTTCCTTGATTGATGGGGCTTCTAAATTAACTTCTCCGTAGAAGAGACACCTCATTGATACTAATTTAGTCCTACGAGCCAAGAATTCGTTCACCTGATAAAGTGTGAATTGGACCTCAAGTGGTTTAAATGGCTATAACAGTAACTGTAACTAGCTCTCGAGAGGTACCCCTAGATTCCCTTGCAAAAATTAGCTTGGCCTTGTCTAGCACATTCTACAAATAGCAAGCCCTGAACTTTTCAGTCAGTCTAATCTTATATGCATAAAGTATACGGGATCTAGACGGCCAGTCAACTTTCTCGGGAGAAAGTCGCTTTCTCTAGAGAAACTTGGAACAGAAAGTGGAGTCCTGGCAAAATCTAGATATCTTTCAATTTTAGTCATACGGAAAATGGAATACTGGTACAGGAATATCCGAAAAATGTCTGGACGTATTGCTTTAGGGCACATACAACTTGGAGTTTGACAGTACTGGCAAAACTGAAATAGAAGTGGGAGTGAGTGAAAGTGACTAGAGAGAAATCAACCGGGCGTTAAGCGTCAAGCGTCGTATTCCCCCCTCCATTCTCCGTAGCGTCAAACCGTTGACCGTGAATTCCGTACTCATTGGATGGAACTAATACTAAACAAACTCACCGACACCGAAATGACTGAAGGAACGCCTGAACGGCAAGGCACGGTACGTCAGTCATCCCTGGTTCGAATGAAAGTTTCCCCTTGCACTGCAGTTTTATGGCGGAAGATTTGGAGTGTTGTGTTCGGCTCTTTTTCCCCCGACTTCCTCCACAATTATTATTATTTGATAAAATTTTAATAACTACCCACACGGCGACAAATTTCACCCCCTCTTCTTTAATCAACTTTGTACGGTTTGGTCCGATTGAATTTAATCAGTTTTAGGGCGTTTCAAGACGTCTTACCAGTCTTGTGCGAGTGAATAAAGATTCCCACAACACAGCCCTTAAGGTAAAAAATTAGGCTGTTGAGTTTAGATGAATTTTTGATACATACAACTTTTCTGAAGGACCTACCCCAAAAATTCTAACCGCAACTGTGCAGCAACGCATTAGCGAGTACCATTCAAAAAAACTATTCGATTGCATTCATTCGTATCTTATTCGTATTCGAATCATCCGATAAAATCGTGGACGACTGGACGAACCCTGCAGAAAATTCTACCCCCATGGTGTATCTCGCCCAGAGTAACATTAATCGTTAATTGAGTTAGTTGATGAATTTCCGACGCACTCTGGCGAGGAGGAATCACTAATGTTGTAGACAGTCTTCCATGCACTCCACGACTATGCACTTACTCCATTTAATTTCTCAAGTGGACGAACAGCCCAAGGCGCAACGAATTTACATAGCATAGTTCACAGAATGGGCTCCAGCAACGTACTTACTCATCCGTGTACGCACTCAAAGATTGGAACGAACCGTCTGGAATGCAAACGTCTATGTTGAAGTCTTTTTGGATTTTTAAAAGTATTTGAGAACTGCGTCGTTATTTGACATCTTTGTTCGATCTAGCGTTTTTAATCGCAAAATTAAATATAATAAAATTCTAAATTGTCATAGACGAAAGTACAACTGTTAGCCAAATTATTTTCGTCCTGGGCAAACTATAATTTGGGAAAAATAGCATGGAATTCACAGTTTCACCATTTCAGGCGCGATGTGTAATTTTCTACGCAGAAAAAGTCATGAGATAAGCTGGTGAGACCTTCCTTCCGTTTCTCCGCAAATTTGGAATATGGAATACTTTGAATTTAAGAATTGCCGAAGAAGCCCACGAATAACCTCCGGCATGAAATTCAATCGGGAAACTATATTCAGACCCATTATAAATATGTATTCCGCGAATTCTCGATCCACAGTGCTTGCGTAAAGCAAAGCAAGTCAAACACCTTTTAAGACACCTCAAGGTGAGTGAAAATGAAAATACGAATGCGGAGAACCGGGACAGAATTGAAGTTCAAGTACAAGTTCGTTGTGCCAGAACCGCGAATCGCAAAGGGGAAAACAAAAATAATGGAACTTTCTCCCCCAGTTCCTTGGGAAAACCATGTGCAGGGGTAAGCAATTTAAAGGCGAAAAACTTGTACTCCACTAACGTTCGTTGATCTTGAACCTATGTCCCAGGAAAACAGTCAAATTGTTTGTTTTTTAATCGTTGTGCATGTTCAAAAACAACGTTGAATTACTGGGTAGGCTCATACGATGGAAATAAACAAAATCTACTTTAATGTTTCAAATCAGGTGAGTCTAATTTTTTGCAGGTTCTAACACTCCCGTCTCACCAGCAATGACGTCAAAAAGTAAATGACATCATGACCTTTGTGTCAATCAATTCCTGGATTTCAGATAGAATCCAGAACTGGAAGTATCCGGATACTTTTTATTTGCCGACAACACACACTCACATAGATAAACTGCGAAGGGGGTAGATACTTGACAAGTACATGTTAAGTACTACTGGAAGTGAGTGAGTATGTGAGATGATAGCCAGGAGGTTTTTGCATTATTGACAGCTTTGATTCAATTATGGCGGATGATGAAGCTGAGTATCCTTGCCTTGGCTTTTCTGTTCAGGAGTCCCAGGAGTATTTCACAAAAATGGCCTCAAACGCTTTTCAATAACGATCCCGGGGTCCCTAAAGACTTCATGTGGCTCTTTCTGATGTTATCAAATTTTTTTCTTCCTTTTATGGCCACGACCATTCCAGACATTGGCATGGCTGGCAACAAAAGCCAGAGTAAAACAAAGTACAAAGTACTCCGCCGGTGTCGGGCTTTGCTGAAGAGATTTAGAATTCTCCGGACTCTATTCTATTGGTTAGTGCACGACGAAGTCTCCTTAGAGAATAAGTTCTGGATAATAAGGACTCACAATGGGTAAATTGTAAATAGGCCTCCTAAATTTCTAAAAAGTCATAATATGAACTTTTAGTGACAAAATAGTATTAAACAATCCATACCTAGATATAATAATATAAAAAAATATATCCTAACTAGGGGTACCTACCTTCACCAGATCAAATGGGCATTCTCTTTTCTTGACGAAAGTGACTGAACCACTAATGCGAAATAGTATTGTTGAATTTTTACCAAAAATTTCAATTCCGTCAAATAAGCTCATAAAATCTAATATTTACTACAGATCTACGGGGTACCCTCTCTATATTTAGTACATGCAAATATTAACACACAGAACATTACACAAAATGCTACACTAGCTATGACGCCATTTTCTGCCCTAATGACTTGCTTTTAAAAAATTATCAAGATTAGTAAGTCTCGTACCGTCACGAAATAGTCACACACACAAGAGCATTAAGTGTTCCGATTAATTCATGGTTCGGTGAACTCTTCCAGTTCTTGATTTTTTTCTCAGACTCGGTTTTTTCCAGATCACTAAAGTGGAAACCGGGTTCTCAGCAGCATCAGACATTCCAGGAGTTTCAAGGGGCAACACGTAGCAAACAGAATTGGCTGAAAGTCATTCGGCCTAATCGTGAAAATCTAACACTAAATTATGCGTGAGCAATCAAATTATCCAAAATGACCTGTCAAAATTACCACAGTCAGACGTCCATCACACAGGGTTCAAAGTAATTAACTTACTGAGAATCACCGGTAATTAAAAAGTCCGAATACATTAGAAACAAACCTTGGAATGAAGGAAATCGAAAAAACAGTGATCATTCGTGCTAATGAGGTGGTTGCATGAATGAAACGAAAAAGAATGCATGCAGCGCATTCTTTCAACAGCGCAGCGTCGCTTCCATTCTACTGGATTTTTATGGTTGCTTTGTGGTCTTCAACCGGCCACACTTTTTTCTGGATATTAAAGCGTGAAGGTAAGAACGAACTAATTATGTCCGTCGGATTTTGATGGTCTGAAGGAATGTCGGCAGGCTGAAGGTGAGAAGAATACAAAGTACCGCCCTACAAGGGACAGTCATCCGACGTAACTGCAATTCAGATTCATCCAGGATTTTCCAGGATTCAATGCCGGAGATTTGAGTACCGGAAATGGTGGTCCCTTCAAATATCAGATCACTACCTCAAACTTTCTGGAATAAACCCTACACTTTTTGCAATTTCGCAATTTTGTTGTCCTCTCCAGATGTCCAACTTTTACACCAAAATACTGACCCTTGTCAGTGTCAGCCAACTAATTCATGGTTTCAACATTTCCGTTCAGAACTTCCCTTGCAATTTACGTGCATAGACAGAAATCTTTTTGCAGGATTTGTCTGGAATGCTGGCAATAAAAGAAATTGAGGAGAAAAATTTTTTTTTAATACTCAATATTTATTCAGTCGCCGTCTTTCATACAAAGATTGCCCAAAGGACACGGAATACAA
>JAQFYE010002179.1:0-19067 GCA_034694305.1 Protaphorura glebata | reverse complement strand
TATGTGTATGCAGAGGATAATATGGAATGGATTTCACTTGTTTTACTTCCTTCAATCCGTGAAAACATGAATACAAGGGAGAAAATAAAAAGAGAGAGAAAAAAAAATCAAGTTATTCTTTCCACGGATCCGTCTGAGCACATCCCAATTTCACTCCGCTGTTTAACCTCACCTCTGGCTAAATTAGGAAATATGTTTCACGAATTATGGTAGAAAGAATACATGTGTTTTTATTTGTTGTTGTTTTCATATCGATGAAAATCCAGTGGAAAGTTGATGAAAATGGTTTGTGTTATCGAAAGCCTGAAACTTTCAGCTTTTATTAGGAATAAAAGCTGAAAGTTTGTGCTGCACGTGCCATTTGTCAACGATTTTTGCCGTTATGTGTAGTGTCATTTAGTCGGAGACTGCAAGACGGTGTTCAATAAATTAAATCTCCTACTTGATTCAGAATTGATTGTATTGCATTTATTTAAGAGATTGACTCAGCGTGAACGCAATGTTGAATTTTAAGTTGGATATTAAATTTATACACGAAACACATAAGATGAGAAAGTTGAATGCGTCTGTTGTACCGCGTACATAAAAACGAAAACATTCACTATTGTGCATACGACATATATTTTGAACAAACTTGCTCACAGAACCATTCGCTTTTGTAGAAAACGTAAATGTACAGCAAAAAATATATTAAGATCCATCCCAACTTCTGGATTTGTGATTCTCGGATTAGTTTTAAGTTAAGTGGGGCTTGGGAATTTCGGTATTGAAGCTGTTTTTAGCTTTCAATTCTGACCAATGTTTTTATGTACGTATATTGCAAATAATTCGTTCTTGATTGCTGAAGATGGTGATCGGACAGTGACTACAAGATGATAATTTAGACGAGATTCCTGCTGGAAGAAAAGAGACGTGTATTTTCATAATTTTGCAGCTTGCAAAATCAACCATTCTTACTACTTGTATTTCCTCCGCTTCTTTCCGAAAGCATTACCTAGCAGTAAATGTCAACACTTGGGTCGGGAGTTGTTTCATTGCAATTAGGACCTGAAATCCACAACGAGGGTTAGGTTCCAAAGTAGTCTAGAATTGTAACAAGAAGGGTGAGGAGTCAGGCGTCACTCGCATGCCTCTCGGTCTTCCGCTGGCTTCATTATTTATCCAAATATTTTAATAAAGCACCAGAATAAATCAATATGTGGAGGAAACTTGAAACTACCAGTTCCATTGCATTGCCTCCTTCTGTCAACATAACATAACATTTGGGAACTAACACGGCACAGAGTGAAAGTCAAGTCAGGGTTCATGGAGAAAGTATGTGGAACAGAATCCAAACAATGCAGAGTGGAAAATGCAATGCAATGTTATGAGGATTTACACTTAGAATGGAGCTGATTTTATTCATGTACAGGGTTACAAATATCTGTCTTGCATTTATAGAGTGGACGAAACCGTAGGACGTAAGGTCAAGTACATACGGCATTAGATTGTCCACTTACAATATTTTTGCCCAAAACGAAACCCACGAAAATTCAACATCCCAAATCTAAGATGAGAAATTCTATCAGATTACTTGAACGGAACTATGCCCGAATTGTTGCAAATAGAATATTGACGTACTACCAGAATTTTAGCGTCCGAATTATTTTTGTGCAGAAGCAAATCAAGTTTGACGATTCTATGTGTGAAAAATTAGTAAACTTTTTGAGTTACCTTTCTCAATTGTCACGGAGCTTATAAAATCCTGATAAAAGCTAAGATGTATATTTGTGACCCTGTACACACAAAAACATTATGTTCATATGAAATTCCCCTACCATTTCTACACTGCATTGCATTGGTTTTAGAACGAAGTCTGAATTAAACAAGCATATGTATAGCTTAAGGTTTCCTTCAACACAAGATGAGACAGCTTTGCAGTGCAGGGTTGAACTGACTTTTAGTCTAAACACCGAGGGATCCGACCCGGGTAATATGTAATATATTATTGTTGAAGAGAATGGGTTCGAGTTGGCTGCCTGTCACGGAATTCCACTAATAAAAACCGGATGAAATGAAATGCAAATTCAATGCACTACACACTTCGCTCTGTGTAGAAAGTAGTAAATACTAGTTCGCTTGAAACAAAGGCGTTTAGCCCATGTGAAAGGAGTCCAAATTATTCGAACAAGTTCTCAGCATGGTTTCCTCGTGCACTTTCCATGTGGACATCGTCGTAGAGAAAACAGTTCTTAGTTCGACGATTTTTTATTTATCTACTACTATTATCGGTATATCTCAATTTTAAGGCTGCCTCCAAATGTGTAGGAATATTTGAAAGTCCCCATTCCTAAAATTTTTCGTGGCATTAGAGACGGAATTTGTACAGGAAGTACTAATTTGACACGATAGAAACTGGAAAAAAGTGATTTATCACTAAAATTTCATTCAATTAATCCATTGCATTTTTTATTCAAAAAATTTTCGAAATTGATTTTGTTATTTTCAATATAGAAATGAATTCGCACATTACCTGCAAACGTTTTCCGGCAATGCAATTTAATTTCTCAAAATATCGTTTAACTACATAATTGATTCTAGTTGAACCGTTTCGAGCCAGATTTAACAATTGATGACAGTTTTGGGAATTCTTAATTTGGTAAACGTATGTTAATTAACGTTAGCCGGAATTTCAGTTTCGTTCTTAAATTCTGTGTAATGACGCGTGGTGGGTTGGATTATTAATTTTTCACAGAGTTCTAAGTGTTAAAATTGGTTTGCAGTGATTATTTTTAGTAATATAATTGTTTGGTGGACTACGGCTTCTTCAAAATAGGTGAGAATGCTGGAACGCAAATATCGGTGTTATTGGTTCATCGCAAAATACTCGAACGTTGCGTTCTTTTATGCCTAATACAATATCACCACTTGTTCAACTGTTTTGACTAGAACTTGTCAAATCTGTATCTTTTCAAACATCTCTGCCTTGATTTGATTGATTTGATTTGATTCTTTATTAACGTGTTTTACCAACGCATCCTGATACATTTAAGTATAAGTAGAATGGCTTAATTCAGCGACACAACATCAATAACTAATCTAGACCAAAATGCCAACATATCCAATTAACAAATACCAATTAAACCTAATTCACAAAACACAAATTTCAAATAACCAAATTTTCACTAACCAATAGAACGTACCTACACCACTTAATAAAACGCAATCAGAGGCATGAGCAATTTATCGACTTTTTCAAACTCACAAAAGCAGGGTCGTTAAGCCCGGGACAAATCCTGTTGCAGGGCCTGGATAGAAATTCCAAAGAAATTACTATCCAGGATTTAGTTGCTCAATATTGCAACTCATGTCAACTGCTCACACCTCATGACCGCACCCTACTAAATAGGAAAATACACCTTAAAAACTAACAAATATCAAGAAACATTTGAATTTACACGAAACCCCCACCCCCACCACCCCCCAATACAAACATCAGCCCCTACATCAACCTCCATAAGACACAAAATCAATCCTTAAGAGTTTCCCGTATTACCCAACGCTTTCTCGGTTCTGTCTATCCTTCGGATTGTCGGCCAAGCTCCCAGATATAAGTAGAACACATACACAGTATATTAATTAACTGGGTACAGAAGCACTTGAATTTTAATTTCCAAGGAGCACTACAGTACTCCTTGGGACAATCTTGGGAAGTCCAACCCACGCATTTCCCATAAAGGAAGTAAGGAACAAACCCATGGAGCCGTCGTACATAAATTGGGTAAATTGTAGTGGACGATGATGGGTCTGAAAATCCTTTGGGGATTGAAGGGAAAGAGCAATTAAAATAAAACGAGGACGCTGATGCTCGTGGAGATTAGGGAGTAGTAGTAATGTGAAAATGTCTGTGCAAAACTATCCGTTCCTCAGGTTCCTTCATCTACATTACTCTGCCTCCCTTTCATCTCACAAAGTAAGCACAATTATGTGTTAAAGACAATTTATGCAATGTCTTCGATATGACAAAAAAAAAATACTTGACTTTCACCAGCATGGTGAAAGTCAATCCGAATCTTCAGTCTCTAGAACTGAAACAATTGCAATCCTTGTCCCAAAGCTGATTTTCCATTTCACTTACCAGCAAATAACATTGTCGTCTCACTTCAAAACTAGGAGTCGCACGTTATATTCTTCGCAAAAATTGATTCGAATTTTGAAATATCGCCTCATAATTTTGAGAGAGAATTGTTTGGCTTACATTTATAGTTTGAGAGGTACTCGTAGTAGTAGGAACAACCATACGTGGGAAAAGGTATTTTTAAAAGAACTACCATACTTTTTCTCCTCGACGGTTCCGATCCTTAACAAGGGCCAGTACCACTACCAAGATTATAACGAATGAACATAATATTCTGCTAGTTAGATGTTACCTGATTGTCAAATTCTGTAGAGCGTCTGTAACATGTGCATGTAACTCTCAACCCTTTTGCCGTCCATGCTTTGCTTTCACTTTCCTCTCACAGAGGAGCCGCTTCCCTAATTATTGTAATTAATTACTCCTCCGTCGGGCATTGCATAGGTAGATTTGCATTGGACTAGGACTGAGTATTAGCAAGACATCCAGCCCAGGACCAGGCATGGCAGGGCAAGACTGACTACTTTGTGCTTCATCATCACCTCCGTCCATGCTCAACTAGCTCACAAGGAATAATTTTCAAATGTCAAACTTAGCTTTCACGATTAGAATTTGGGTATGAAGGTTTTGTTGGGAGATCATAATATTTTGGTTCTCACTAGGAAATAAATCGTGGCACGATTAGAATTTTATCTAACAAATAATTGTGACGGCCGACGTAACGGTTATATTTGCAATCAGAACATTGACATGGCTGGCTAATCCTGGGCAAATAATTTTACGTTGGCAGAATATTCCTTGTAAATTGAGAGGCCATTATTACGTACACAGTCCGGAGTAACTGCTAAGCAAACATCTCCGATAATTACTTGCTTCCTATTCACACTTTGTTTCATTCTCTCCTTTTCGGCTTGGCTTAACTTGACCTTATAGGCTATGTTGTGCCAATAAGTAATGAAAACATGCCCAACCCCCGACCCAGAACAACCACGAATTTCCACATACATTCGCGTGGAAGCAATTTCGTGTGATCACAAAATGAGCTCATTTCCGAAGAAGAGATTCGGTCGGTTCCAAGAAAATCATTTGAAAATATATTACACCGGCACTGGCTTTTGATTTTTAATTAGTATAGAACGAATTTTCCAGTTCTTCCTGGATTTGGATTCTTTATTAACGTGTCTTTTCTTCTGCAATCACACATACAAGTATGCTCTGAGTTTCTTCTATGGAAATCACAATACGACTGCGTTAAGTTAATTCCTATGTCGTCGTTAATATTTCAAATAGCTTACTAATTGCATGAAGTCTATTTTAAATTTCGAGTGTAATTTTAGGCGATCGTAAAATGAATTATTTTCTGAGACTTCAATTTAAAAACTTCCTTCGCCATTAAACAATGAATGTTCTTTCTGAGTCGTCTTATATTCTAGCCACCACCCTTAAGCTGAAAGGGATATGGTGAAGCCAATTCTAGACGGAGTTTTCTGCAGTGTACTTTTCTAAGAAATGTCACGGACGACAATAATTTTTCTCTAGTTATTCCTTAAAGAGCATTTGTTGAGCTTCAGTGTTCCGACTGAAACCGGCCTCACAAGCGCGAATCAGTGAACATTTGTTCAACGTTTTATAAACTAAAATTTGTTACCTAGTGAAATCAGCGAGGTGGTTTTACCTTTGGGAGAAAGTGGTGAAAGCTGGCGAAGAGAATTTTTTTAGAGCGGAAGTGAAAGTAAAAAAAGAAATGGAGAAAAGAATTCGTGTTTAAAAAAAGTGTCACAAGACGCCATCTGACTCTCGAGCAAACAAAAATCTAGAGGAAAAAAAGAAAAAGAAAGGGGGGAAGTTCTCCATCTTTCGTGCAGGCGTTTTCCCCCGTCACGCACTCTTCTAAATTTTTTGGCCCTCTTTCCTCACTTGAGGCAAGTACCGAGAGAAGGACGGAAACTGTTTGTAGTATTTACTTTCTTCATCACCCGGGAATTCTACAAAAGTATTTCAATCCACGTTTTTCTCGCGTGGCACTCATTCCTTCTATGACGTCTTGGAGGAAAGCCGACAGAACTTTCTCCTGCTCTCAAAGAAATCACATTCGAGCCTAGCGGAATGGAATAGAATTAACTGGAAAATTTGACAATAAATACCAACCTTTTATTAATTACTGTTCAATATTAGGATACAAATATTCGAAGAAAATAATGCATTAACAGTTAAATAATTTAATTCTAGCACTCCCTAACACGAATATATCCATCTAGGGTTTCAAAAGTTTTAGCCAGGATCACAAACAAATCGGATTCACGAGTAATTTGGAAACAAAGTCACGAGACGAACTATTTAAAATTCAAAGTAATTAGACATTACAATTTTAAATTTAATACGGCCGCCAAACACTAAGACTATCCCCAGATGCTGCAGAAGACGACCCACCGGACGAACTTAAATTAGCACTGATTATGAGACTTGACCTTTGACCTCTAACTAGTTCGTGATGACCAGAATTTAAGCCATTGCTATTACTACCCAACATACTGCTAGCTGATCCAGGATGCACGACTTGCCCTGAATGATGCTGCTGAGTGTGAAGATGATGATTTTGGTGGTGCATTGTTGAATTGTTGACCCCACTATTGTTGTTGCCACTATTGTTACCAGTGCTGCTACCATGCTGGTTTTGCCGGTTAGATGATGAAGGAGCCGAATTTACTGAGGAATGTGGATGAATTCCAGCAACTGCTGCCGTGTCAAAATCGTTGAGGTAAAATTGTGAATAAAAAAGTGAGGCGGCTGCCGCTGCTGGAAATGACCCAAGATAAGAGGACATTGACCCGCCAGAATGACAATTGTTACTTCCTGGGCTCATTAGTGTTCCAGCAGAACTCCCGTATTGGTCACTTACTCCGGCTGGGTCACGAATCACGGATGTAAAATCAGGAGTGGAATATCCAGTCGGAGTTCTTTGGTGAGGAACTGAAGTTGTACTGCTGATCCCACCGTGGCCGTGTCCGTGGGTGTGAGAATTGTGACCGTGACCAGATGAACCACCACCGCCGCCGTGGACGAGACCAAGCCCTGAAGACACGACAGTGGCAGCCCCCAGAGGATCGACGTCTGAAGAGGGACTCACTTGACCTTCGCCAGTTAAAGCTTTAGCACAAAAACAAACAGGAAATTCTAGTTAAATATATCGTAGGACATGTTCGGAGCATGTTTTCAACTAATTTTTTTTAGCGAAATGAACAATTTCATTAATGAACACCTCTAATAATTGACATTTCTCAAGCAGTTGTAAGACCTAGATCTTAGACATATCCAATTAGTCTGGGAAGTCCATTTTAGTGGTAGGGAAAATTTCACAAAGCAACGGCCCAAAGCGCGTCTGTACAAGGTATCGAACCTCCACTGCGGTCAGGGAAAGACTAACTGCACAACCCACTTGCAATGGACTGACGAATGAATACACTTAAGATAAACGACCAACTTAAAATAGAAGAGATATCTCAAACTAAAGTAAGATAGGATGGGCTAATTCGCCCCACTTTACGAGTGTGCTAATTAGACCAACCCCTTACTCCCAAAGCACGCCCACAAATGGGAGGGGGCTAATTAGCACACCTTCCCGATAAAGGGAAACGTTAACACACATAAAAAGTGTGACCATTAGCCCCTATATTATGCGTATATTATTCTCCTTGGGGCGACCTACCGGCGAATAGGTGCGCTAATACTTAACTCCACGGGCATGGAATCCTAAAGCACGCCCACAAATGGCGGATGGGACTAATTAGCACACTTTTTCAAAGTGGGGCGTATTAGCCCATATTACCTTACTAATTGTGTTTTAAGATGTTGGGTTTATGAAGATTCGTCCTATGTATATTCTTCATTTTTGATATCTCAGAAGATCCAACTGTTTTTTAAATATATTTATATGCATTTCAGAAATAATCTTTAGTGCTTTTTACCTAATACATAAATATTAAACGGGCTCATTTACTTCGCGACCGCTGTGGTTGTAGCGTCAATTCAATTCACTTTTTACTAGGATGATGTCACAACTGCAGTCATATGACTGCAAGAGTAGGTATTTGTTAATCAATACTCATGAGTGCTGTGTAATTTTATATCTTCCTATTTAATGTACGCGATCGAATTAAGCTTTTGAAATTCTATTTGAACATTATCTCCGAAACCGAAAAGCTCGTAACAGTTCTAGCACGGTATTCTGTATTTATGGAACTCTTTAAACAATTATACTGTCTTCCGTACAGTTTGAAAGTTTGCTATTGATTCTGATTCAGAATTGAATACGAAAATTAGAACTTGAGGAATCTGAAGAGTAGCACGCAATGTCAAAATAATTTAATAGAATTTGTCATTAATATTTTATAACCCCTTGCGTGCTTGAGTTTAATTGGTTTTGGTCCTTGAAATGATGTTAGTTTATCTTAACCGGTAGCTGTGTTTGAGCTTGTATCATAAATTTTAATTCATGTGACTGTGTGACTAGAGGGCAATGTTGTTTGATTTGTCTAATCAATAATTGTTCACTGATTTAGTATTAATGGTATCTACAACCATCGTAGAAAGAAAATTACTTTTTACCTGAGGAGTTTGACGCTGGAGTGGACGATGAGTATTCCGCCCCTGACACAGAATTCGTACAAGCCATACTTCCTAGGTCGGGAAGGCTCAGTCCGCCTGAGGATGTAAAGGATCCCGGGGTTCCCTGGAAATTAGAATTTGCGAAACGGTTTTTGAAAACTGTTTACTGGCGGAATATTTTCTGAAAGAGGTTCTTTTCGTTCCTGCCATTCAGGATTAAGTCCCTGAGTGTCAGTCAGTATATATCGCAAGTTAATATTTTAATAACCAAAAAATACACGCGGCCGAACGTAGAAGATGCATTCAGTAAGGCATTAATAGAATATTCGCCCGTTTTGAACAGTATGTGTTCCATTTGGCCTAGGGCAGGTATCCCAGGTCTGTACAATGAATATTTCATTTACGGTGACATTACAGTTAAAGAAATAAGGTAAACTAAGTTACTTCAAAACTTACAAACAAACAAAACAAACAAACAAACAAACAAAACAAACAAACAAACTAGATAAGTCGAGAACATGCTCATATACTTTATATTCTGTAACCGTTTGACAAAACATACTCAGTCATTCACAGTTTAAATGTCCAAGGAAGGAGAGCAATTTTTATCTAATTTTAACAAATTCCAGTCGTACTGCATTATTACGAAGTAGTAGAATGCCAAAGACAACGTCCGAAAACTAAAAATGCCCACGGAACATGAGCAAGACATTTATCAATGTTATTAACGGTGTGAATTGTATAATGTAAACTCATATCCGGGAAATAATGACAATAACTATGTATGACAGGATTGGTTAGACTGTGGATTGTGTGAAATAAAGTTGAAAGTGGAAGTGACATACTTACTTGTAGAGTGCAGTTAGGGAAGCCACTTCCCAAGTAGGTAGAATATGGTGAGGATGCGTAACCCCAATGGTTGGAGGATGAGGTCAACCCGAATGTTTGACTCATATCTACATAGTGGATGTAACCAACAATAAAGGCCATATAAATTTATACAACCCGTATAAACCTGAATGGATAGACTTTAGACCGACCGTCGGTAGGAGAAAACCAATATAGGAAAACCATTCCCCATAAAACAAAACCACTCACACTTCAAATGAAACCCCGAACCGAACACCGACCGAATCATCTCATCCTTGTCAAATCCTCATACTATTTATTCCACGCAACACAAAATGTATTAACTCAAAATGTAAATGTATTCAGTTATATTTTTTACGAATCTACCAAAATATGCTTTAATTGTACGTGAATTTTTAATCACCCTAATTTAGGTCGGTTCTTTTGTTGAAAAAATTAGATAAGAAAATTGTAAGTTTTATAAATTCCTCAAAGCTTGGAAATATTGTAATTAGAGACAAATCCGACGATTCACAAAATTATTTGTTGCAGTTAATTAACTTTTTATTCGTGTTAGGTCAAATGATTGAAATGCAAAGTATTAGCACTAAGTTTTAGGACCACGTGTTAGCTCCACTGAGATCGCATTAATCATAGTGTCAAAAAGTTCAAAACTGACTGGGTTTATTAGGCTCATCATTTCGGGGTGGAATTATAGGGCACTGATCAGTCCTTATAGGAAAAGGGATCCCGTGAAAGACTTCCAAAATTTCGATCAATCAGAGTCGGAGTCAGAGAATTCTTAGTTCGATAGCCCAAACAGTTCGGTATAATAACCAAATTGATTTCCATTTGGTGTTACATCAAAAGACCCCGCTTCATTTAACTTCATTTGTGTCATAAAACTGGCGGACTTGGTATTATCAAAAATATCTTCGAATTATTTATCGCTAATGGTGTTAAAGAATTACAATAATGGACAGACACTTAAAGATTCGCATAACTTTCGAAGAGCTTTCGCTCATGTTGCGATTTGCAAACAATCATCGAACTATACAAAATGTTGAAGTCATTAATTCTAATATTTAGTATTTCAATTTCTCATCGTAAACCAGATTTTACTCGAACCTACTTTACTTTCCAAATTTTGGTTTGGCAGTTAATAAAGTCACGTTTATCATTTTATATATTTGTGATTCTGAAAGATAGGGTCAACGAATCCACACGGTTTCACAAATCTTTCGTAACCATTGAATTGTTTGGATTTATTATTTCGATGCATTTTCTTCTCATAAATGTAGAAATCCATTCCATTTAATTGATATTTGCCGTTATAAATGATCAAAGATCTACTTATTTCGACTCAAAAATGTGTAATGGATTTTTATTTGGTATTGAAATACGGATCCCTTATAGTAGACAGAAACGTATACAAATAAGAACTTCAAAGTACTGGTCAAATTCTGCCGAATGGAACCGCCATGGTGAGGTGGTGAGAGAACTATGATTCAAAAAACTGATATCGAATTTAGTAACAACCCGTTTCAACGAGATTATGTGTGATTGGTTTGAAATGTGTTGGTTCAGTCTTTCAGAATTTGTAGGGACGGACGCAAGTAATGGGGCATTAATTAGAGCACTAGTGCTAGAGAGTAGACGTACTTTGACAATTCGGCATTCGACTCAACGTCATTGCGAAGTCAGCGCTGCGGTTGAGATGATCCAATGCCCCCGTGTAACCGCCGAGGAAAGCCCGTTGACCAAAACCGAAGTGGAATTGTTGTTGTTGGCCTGCGGACAGACACAAGGACACTTTTGGTCTACTAATTAACTTCTGCCCAAAAATCAATCCTAAATTATACTAAAGAATAATGGGCAACTCTTTGGCATCATGATTTCGTCGTCTTTCAAAGACCAAATTAAATTTATGCTATTTTATTTCTTTATTCAATTGATCGAATTACTGGCGCCGCTTTTCCATACGGCTCAGCTCATAGCTTCGATCCGAGAGTTTAATTGCGAGATCTATCCTACCCATTGGCTATCCATCTAACTCATTTACTTGGAAATGTGCCTGTCTACGTGATTGAACTATACAGGGTGTTTCAACCATTATTATACTTTTAGATAAATCAAGAATTAGAAGCCCGCCGGATACTGCTATATGGTCCCAATTTTTCATTACTAAATCTAATAATTCATTTTACGATAGTTCCGTCAATTCTAACTTCAGGGTATTGAGTTACAAAATTTTGAAGTGTGAGCTGAGCTCCGCTGTGTTTTGAAGATATTCAAGATGTCGTGGTTTATAGTGTATTCGAACACCGTGAAAGGAAGGAGATGCGTTCATTCGTATAATCCCAGGAACGTTCAAATTGAAATTCTCTGTAGTAAAATTCAAAATTTGGAATTCTAGGATTTGATTGAATTGCTACAATTTTAATAGGAAACCGAATATGCAAAAATTAGTTTAATCCGGCCATTCTGATCGAATTTATAAGATCTGGGTCGCTCATTTGGTGAATGTGTCTCCGTTCAAGTTTTTTCAGAGCTATTCCAATCCATTCCGGATACGCGATAGGATAGCTCAAAGTTATACACTAACAATTCAAATCTCGCCACTTTCTGTGTGTAGTTTGAAATTTTGACAAAGTAAACAAATGAATATTTCTTTTGACTTGATCTGACTGAACCTTAAATTTCCTCCTTAAGCTTATTCATTAACATTATTCCAATACTGATTTAATATTTCTACGAATGCTCAAACATTTATAAATACCTACTCAAATTATTTCTACATTCCATGTATCATTCTAATTTAAAGATGCGGTAGAGCTAATCTAAATGAGCTAAATAATTCAAATTCTCACGTGTTTTGGAGCGAGGTTCTCTTGGTCCATCAACGGTCACCTTGATGGCTTTGTTGTAGCTAGCAACTTGTGGAGGATTACTGGCAACCGTGATCGTCAGAGTAAAACTTTTACCTGAAAATTAACTTTTATTCAGAAAAACTGGAAAGAAACACGTTGAAGAAATAAAAGTGTTAACACATTGACGATTCAACACCACGTAAAAAAAAACATTTCCTACTTCAACCACTTAAAGCTGATTTTAAGCCGCTGAATTTTGATTCGATATTACTGTTAATTTTTAATTATATATATTCGGTAAAAATGAAATGTGACCACTCCAGGATTATCATTGAATTCCTCCAATGAACCTAAATATCATTTCAGCCAATAGAAAAGCACATTATGTTTAAGCACACTTCTAATCAATACATCTCCTTTGGTCAATGTCTACAAGCAATCTTGAGTGAGAGTGTGTAAGTTTTCTCACGGAGCTACGAAAGTGAAATAAAGTGACAAACCTCGTCCAGATCTCCCAACAAATCTAAGATCGTTAAATTTGGCCACTTGATTTTTCATTATCGCTGTTGCATTACGCAGTTCCCCGCAATAGTTGTCTGAAAAATAAATTATTTGTTAATTTCAATTAGCGTTTCTTAATTTTTGAGAGCTTTTGTGTTGTGTCCACGCAAATCAGAATCGACGTAAAATTTCTGACCACATTTGTCTCAGAAATGAGGTTTGGGTTCTAGATAAAATTTTCTACTCTGCAGTCTTCCATTAAATCATGTTTCTTGGCATTGCGAGTTATGGTAAATTGCTCTTTGCAGAAAGTGTACTAAAACGGCTTCTCATCAATATGATTTACACTTCTCATGTGTCGATGTAAATATTTCTTCAAATTAAATGTTTTCGGACAAATCTGAGAATGAAAACTTTGCGGATTGGGAGTGCAAGAAATTATTTTACACAAACTTGACATTTGTATTGTTTTTTTTTAAATTCATTTAATACCTAATAGTTCAACCAGAGTCCAACAACAATGTTAATTGCTGAATCTTTCCTTTGTATAAACCGCGCTGCCATAAATTAATTTGCAAAAGAAGTCTTACCATCATTACCAGCCCGGACAGTAACCAATGTTCCATCCATGATTTCGCCCAGAGCTATCACCTACGGAGAAAGTTTAAAAGCATTGAAAAAATAAAAGATGTCTCGATTACAGGGGACGACCACTAGGCTGAAATATTTTGCTTCTTTGTAGCTCGGGGCGAGATATCCTATTCTATAGCTTAAGGAATGTCGCATTATCACATTTCTTTTTGTGCCAAGCCCCGTTGTCTAAAACAGGTTCTAATATCCTTTCACAATTGACGTCGTAACTCTTAGTGAGTAATAAATGAACTGCTTGAATGAAAAGTCCACATTATTATTTGTTCGGAATGCTAACTCTCGTTTTAGGTTTGGAGTGCATTACATTTATAAAGTACCTAATCAGAAATATTTCCTCGCCATTATTATTTCAGTTAAATCCCCGTCGACTTCAGTCTTCCCTACTTTCAATAATAAAAATTCAAAAAATTTGACCTGCTGTCTCGTTGCGATTCTAATGAAATTTTGAGGTTTTTAGACTTTGAACACGAATAGTTAGTTGCACCGATTAAATAATTTTAATGGGCACCAAGCCATAAAATCTCAATAGCTATGTCCATTCGTCACCATCACCACTAGTGTGATGACCAATTGAAGATCATCCAATGATAAAATGTAATGGAGTGTCATGTTTACCTTGAAAGCGAGTGGTAGTGTCTTATTTGATCTCCAATGTACGGGAAGAACAGAACACACTAAATTTGGACTTCCAGTCCTTGAAGTAATAATTTGTCATAAAAAAATTGAAAAATCAAAATTAGATCGGAACAGCATTTGATACAAATGAAAGTTTCTGGTTTGTATTACCTAACAAGCTCACCGCCCGGACTGTCTGATAGCATTTCGGTGAGGGCACGCTCTGCCATAACCTAAAAGTATAAAGTCATAGTATCACTTGATTGGGTTTGCGTAGATTACTTCAAATTATTTTAATTAATTAATTTCCAGTAAATGGACCTTTCATATTTTTTGAATTTTTAAGTATTTATCAGGGTCAATTATTAAGGAGTTTCAACGAGAACAAGAATTTAATATCGTATTTAATATCGTAATCAAAATTATAAATGTCAATGGCGTAAAAATTGATAACTGGTCCCATGTTCGTAATATCAAGCCGTTGTAAATATTTAGACTCACTTCAGTCGCTAATTTGTGATAAGTCTCCATTATAAAGCTGAGCTCCGTAGCCAAATGCATGTTCTTCATCTTTGTTAACTTAATTTATGACTTTAACAATCAAAGAAATAAAGTAGAAAATTGGAGGGTCAATCCTCTGGCCCAATTGTCCACACACACAAACACTATAGTCACTTAAAGAGCAAGGAACAAGAACAAGTTCCCAGATGTGCAATTAATTTGATACCAGCATACAACACATTAGTAGCCTCGGCGTTCACATTTCCTCGTCATTAGCACAATAATAATCCCATTAGTGACGCTAAGTTGCGGGTATTAGAGTTCTAAAGTGTCTCGCGTGTTTACAAACGTTTGGTTGCTTCAAAGGCTTTTCCCTGAAGAAAGGAAAGAATAATGTCTGAGATTTGTCGACAATAAGTTTTTCCACAAATAAGATGCTCACTTTCACTCCATTCCCCTCCACTTGACTTTATAAGTAAACTGGGTGAAAAGTTTTCTGGGAACGTGAGCCCAGCCAACTTGTCTTCCTTAATTCCTTTCTATCATAATCACATTTGATCGTCGTCTCCCCACTATTCTATTCATTCACAAAAGTCCGTAGTGTAAAAGTTTCTGATCTCGTAGTAAAAAATGTAAGGGGAAAAACTTTCACCGAACTTTCTTTTCCTTTCACCCAAATACTGATACTGGGTGAAAGTCAGACCTGGGTCAGTGTTTCTTTGCTTTCTTTATTAGTTTGTAGTAGTAAATGGTAATTTTAATGGTACCTACTCTGACTACCAACTTAACTTAATAAATGGTTACTTTCTCCCTCTAAGACCTTTCTGATGGTTCCAGTTCGTATTCCTGGACCGAGAAAACTGGTAATGTGAAATGAAAACCTCGGGGTTGGTAGTAGTCAAATGAAGTGATGGAATGAAGGGGCTGGCATTTTGGTTGAAAAGGAGGTTGAGTAGTATTGCGGGAGTGTGAACAATGGGAATGGGCGGCTCTGGAAGCCCGGCTTTCGGTTTTGTCAAACTTCCCTTTTACATTTCTAAGGCACACGGAATTCTCTTTCTCTCTTCGGTTTTGTGGGTATTTGGGATGGGAGATGAAGCCAATGCTAGGTATGTTATTTTGCACGAGGTGCTGGGCTATCCTGTGTAGGGAGTCGAAATAACCAAAGGAAAGTGGAGAGAAAGTTGGAAAAAGTGAACCACGAGTCTGTATTTTAACATTCGAACAGAGAATACCCGAATACCCTTACTCAAATTTCACCTGCTCCTCAGCTCAGCTCAGGTCGTTATTTAAAGTACAACAGCTAAATAAGACCATATCCTATACAATATCCATTCCGTATACCTAGTTTCCATGTGGTGCCCGACCCCCGAATTCTCTTGTCCTAAAATTTAATTTGCTGCATTAATATTGTACAATGACAAACAGCATTGCCAAATGATAGCCGATTGTATTGCACTTCTATCATTTTGTAGTGTGTACAACAGATAGAGGCACATTTAAAGATATTATCAATTAATTAGTGCACAGTGTCTATCGGTATGGGCACAATGGTGTTCTTACCGAACTATAGTAAATAAAGTTCGTTGTAAGAAATCGTTGTGAATTATTTGTTCTTGCTCTGATGTAATTTTGTGACACCACGTTACTTACTAAAGAATTGGTCATCCAATTCGTATTTCAACTGTAGAAACACTATTTTTCTATATTTCACAGAAATTCAATTGTTCATATTTCTTTGTGTGAACTATAATGAGTTAATTGTTGTGCTTGATTCTAAATTCTAGTACATACAATAATTAATGAAGGTAGCAAAGAGGATCCTTAGTTAGATTGCAGGCAAGCACAATTATTTACCTGGATCAGTCATAACTTGACCCCATTAGTGGCGTTTCATTTAACTTGGTAACGTACTGAAATCGAAACCGTATGCCCAAATTTTACTCCAAGAACTAGTCCACACTCTACAAAGAAATATTAAGTATATTTCTGAAAATTACGTCCGAGTCCATTTATTTGCCCTGCTAGAAGCGGGAGGGTTCAGGACGCTCGCTCCCTCCTTGCAGTTATGTATGAATAAATTGTTCAACTTCGACAAAATTGGCCAGCCAAGTTATCATACCAGAGTGGGATTGTCGCCATTTATTAAGGCGTTATTAACGTTATGGCTTCGTCCGCTTCCGAAAAACATTAATAATGTACTCGTTGTTATTCAGTTTCACTGCATGGGCTGGAGAAAACAATGGTGTTCATTTGGACATTTCACACGAAGACGAAGAATGGGAACTTCTTATTCTGTATATTTATCTTGAGGGTCGAAAGCAGGCGTGGGATAAAGATCTTTTTGGCAATTGTCTCGATCTGTGATTTTGTGCCAGCTTCTTCCTTCCTTCCTATGTATTATGTATTTCGTAGGGTTTTCTTAAATTGAGCACCCCGTCGTGAACAAGTTAAAGGGATATTAAACTCAGACTGACCATCGTCCAATTCGTCCCATCCAATCTGACATATCAGCTAAACTCCATTCAGTCCGCCGCCGGTCGTCTGTCCCCAAAATTGTTTTGTCGCTCCGAGAGTCTACTTCTTTCTGAATTTATTGGCTCACTCAAGACGTCCTATGAATGCGTAAATAATAGATGCGTAAATGGTATGAATATTGTACATAAAGATTTGAGAATATTTATTTGGAGAAAGATGATTGGTGTGATTGGACATCCCCTTTGAGATAAAGTTTTTTTGTATTCTCGCTTATGTTAAGTTTACAAGCAAAATTTCTGCTGGAATATTTGAATATTCTGAGCTCTGAGATATGTAGATGATTAACCCCGGTCTTCAGACAAACTGATCTCAATAAATTTTAATAATTTAGCTATATGTAAACTCCATATTATGGACTCGGCATTTAAAAAGAAAGTGGAATCAAGTTCTTGAGAACCGGTAATAATAATTTTTGGAACTCGAATTAGAGTGAGTAAAATAACGATATTGACGGGAATCAAAATAAGATTTCTATTGAGGCTGCAGTCCAAGATTTGTACGTATTTTTCAACCATTTCGTAATTCTAATGTTTAAATTTAAACATCATAACCCAACCAAAAATGGTTTCTGCTGTGTGGTATATTAAATGCGATGATGAGATAGGGCTAGAGAATGCAGAAAAAATATATTCGTAGATAACCTGAACTTGAAAGTATTTAATTGAAATTACAATTCTTTATGCATTGTCGGAGAACATGAGTAGAGACGGATATTATGTAATGTGCAGTTGACACTACAAACCGTTTGATTCAAATATTTCAAGATTCTGTGTTGTGGGGAAAAACAATCCTTTCATAAGTCTGCACTGGATTTCTTCAGACCCATCTGCATCCGGTCATTCCTGTGTTCCTTTTCAAGAAAACAAATCCTTGTGTCTTATTTGCATTACAATATTATTTGAGGCTGAACGGACGGGCAAAAGTCGACAATGAGGCGATTTTGAGCTTTGTAAAGTTTGGTCACTTCGTGTCCCGAAAGTATTGAAAGAGAAATGGTGTGTCATAAAGTTGGCGTATGCCACATGCTGGGCTAGTGGTCATAAAAGTGTCATGGTACTTGAACCCGGCCATCTAGATGTCTCAATTTCGGGCAAAAATCGTGTTGAGGAAATTTACGACTTAATTGTTATCGCATTTGGTGGACAGCAAGGAAAAGTTGAAAATGAAGTCTTGTACAAGATTTGTAATTGTAGCGGAGTTTTTCACAAAATCTAATAAACAAACGCGTAGGACCGGACAGTCCGTGAGACTGGTGAAAGGGCACGGACCACATTGTATTGTGTTCAAAAGAATCAAAGACAACACCTTGCGTATTCATTCCCACCATTTCTTTGAATGAAAAGTTTTTCTGCTTGGTTAGTTCATCGGTATTTAGCAGAGTTTTGTCATGCAAAAACTTTCCCATATTGAAATAATGTATTTTGAAGTAAGTCGCATATCCGACGACAGGTATATATAGTTTATATACTATGAAAGAAGCTAATAAGAAGTAACATTTTTTGACCAAAACCATCCTTGCCAGAGCGATCGAACTCCGTATGTATGAATTGATCATGTTATTGTACAATTATTACCACACACTGCGTCCTTGATTTTAAGGGTACACGCTTTGGACCTTAAGTTCACCACTGACCGTACAAACGAATATTTCGTCTTAAAATTTGAGAAATTAATTTTCGAAGAAAATGCTGCTCTATTCCCCCCGGGTTCCTTTCACGAAGCTTCAGTGAACATTTTAGAAGAATCCATTTGAGGATGTTGAAGATAAATCGACCCGTGTCGATAAGTCTCGATTTACTGCCCATGCCTATAACAAGGGGACT
>JAQFYE010002178.1:0-19072 GCA_034694305.1 Protaphorura glebata | reverse complement strand
TCAAAAGTCTTGCTAGCAAAAAATCAACATTTCTCCAAAACTGTCACACGAAATTTTAAAAATTGCATATAAACAGCAAAATAGATAGCATTATGGCGGATTTTTCGAAATTAATTAGTTTGGACGCTTATTTGGCAAGAAACTGTTCAAAAATCCATTTTTTTCATGCCGGTTCTTACTTCAGCGATGGTCAGGGCCGCTACCCGGATCGGATTTTTAAGCAATAGCTCCGCAGATCATTCATAATATTCTCGACAATATGCGTATTTCAATTTTTGCCCAACTCCCACCGATTGGGGTGCCGTGCCGATGGGTGGGCACAGATTTCGTTTCACCCTGTATGTCTTACTTCTTTTCTGAATATATCTTCCCGGCAATAACAATGAGTCATTGTTTATGAACAGCCCTGTACGCAGAACACCCACACAATTACACCAGAAACACACAAGACCACGACCACTGATTACTTTCCTAACATGAGCAGTTATTAAACCGAATTATTCTGAAGATATTTATTTATTTAATTTATATCAAATATAATAAATTTAATATGTAATATAAATTATATGTCATATAAGTATGTAACAAAATATAATAATTTTATTAATTTTATTGTTGTGGTTGTGTATCGACACTAGTTGGAAATTTGTGGTAATTGTGGTAGTGGAAATTTCCATTAAATCTAAATGGAAATATTTTGTGTACCATTCAGTGTTCATAAAAGTACAGACACAAAAATTTCACACGAGAATGATCTACTTTTAAATATTTTAAATGAGTTCATGTTAGTTTGTGTTTCACTTGATAAACTGATAAGAAGTCACCAGTTTATTGTTCCTTCCTGATATGACTTTATCTGTACAAACTGTGTGTAATGTTGAAATTGGACTGGACCCGTTTGACGCCATGCAGGAGTCGAATTGTGTTATTTGCTTTGATAAGACTTGATAAAAATTAAATTGAAGGATGGACACGTGATGAGGAATTTAACTCGTCAAACTATGTCTTCCTCATGCCATGCAATTTACGATTGTGTCACTTTGAAATACTTTGAATCGTTCTTCCTTTATTTAAAACTCTGCCTTCCAATTGAACGTTGTCATCAGACACAGAAATTTAAAATGTTACGATGTAATTAAATGTACGACCACAGAACTTCAAATTATTTTCAAATTATTGATGTCCAAATCATTCATGCATGAATTGACAAGGAACCCTTTCCACGCATGTTAAAACTAAATACCCAGATTTCGTACAGCTCTCAAAAAAATTTCGAGGAATTCGTCGATATATAAAATTATTTTGAGAATTTTCAATGCAGGCCAAACCTGCTACAATTTTTTTACGTTAATTAATGCGGAATCAGACTATTATTTATGTTTTAATGAGATTTAGAACGAATTTTTACTTTGTATCATGCGTATGACTCAGCGGAGGTTGAAAAACTTGAGTTATTTTACCTGGGTTACGTTTATGTACTTTTTCCTTCTTATTTTGTAACCTTTCTGTGTTATTAATAGTATTCCAAGTTTACAACATTGCACTTATCATCAGCTAAGTGCATCCTCAGCCCATTTAACCCTTCAGCGTAAAAATTCTACCATTTACTCCGTTGTATTCTTGTATCTATACAAAATGTTCTAAGAATTTGTCAGAGTAAAAACCCGGGTGTTCGCACGCCGGGTTCCGGTTAGGATTTAGATTTCGGAACTTAGATATAATTTCCTGGTTGAGTCACGTCAGTCCTCAGTCGTTCATGCAATTCCTTGAAGACGTGTTTACTTAATTGCATGGTGTCGATGGATTGGTGTATCAAAATGGATATTGACCCTCGTGACCTCCCGCTGACGTGACATCGCGTCGTCACTTCGTTTATTTCTTTAATTCGTCCTACTTCCTGGAACTCTTACTAACATTCGACATCATGCTGAACTCTAGAAATATATCTGTATTTGGTCATTGACTCATAAACTAATGGGAATTATGGAATTCCAAGAACATATTAAGAAGAATTCCATTTTAATTTGACAACGTTCCCTAACTAGGTAAGCTCGCACTTCCGACGAAAAAAGATCGAGTTTATTGTTTCAAAATGCTAACACTACGCTTATGGAGACAGTATCTTTCCCATGTCGCTAGATATGACATCAGCGGGCCAATGACGTCACGAGTCACAACTAAATTTATTGTTGTGTGGACAGTATGAGCCTACCCTATACGGAAGTCGTCAATTATTTTCGGAATAGACAAAAGTATGGAAGAAGCTAGCCTTTGTTCTAGCCCACATTTGGAATTTATGTCTGTCTGGTCTCATTCTGAACCCCGAAACTGGTTTCACTGTCAATAAACCGAGACATTCGGTCGTTATTTGTCTGCAATAAAAACAATGGGAAGCTGGGAAGACAGAGTTAGGAATGCGGGCACTCGGCTCTCATAAAACCGCGGATTTATGGTCTCATTCTACAGATCAACCGGAACGGATCTCTATGCAACAAGATCTCTTCTCTCCCAATTTTACTCCCTTATTGCTCTCCCAGTTTCCTATGGACAATAAAAAATTTATTTCTCTGTACAATATTCCTTCCTTGTACGTAAAATTACCACATTTCAGTGCAAGTGTGCCAATTTGGCCCACCCGCTACTCCTGTTGCGTGTTTTGTTTTTCACGTGCTCGTGAACATATTTACATAGGTTGAGCAAATGGGGCATTATTAGCCTAGTCAGCATGGTTTGAATGCTTGGTAGTTCCTTACTGTTCCCTTAGGAGCTTAATATTAATTTATTATTTTAAAATATTTCGTTTCAAATACATTAGTATTTTATTTATTTCATTCTTTGATTGTTATCTGTCGGGTGAAATCCAAAGGAATCGTTTCCTCAACCTTTTCATCTTTGCATTTGACTTTGAACTCAAATCTTTCCTGTTTTCATGTCCTGTCCTGTCCTGTGTAAACGTAATCATCGCGTTTGTCTCTCTAAACGAAGAGAATACGTTCTCCATACATGAATGTCAATGTGGAAAAAAGGTCCGGATTATTTTATCAGTTACAGAGTTACTTACATACAGGGCGGTTCATAACCACTCCACTGCATTGGATTGGAACCTCAATTTTGATTTATTATATCGGGAAGGCAACACAGTCACAGACGCAAGGCGGCCGTCTTGGCATTATGATTGTACACAGGGTGACTAATAAAACTTGTCGCCATCGTGTCTCAGTATCTACAAAGCTACAAAGTGGGATGGCTCATTGGAAAGATCAGCTCAAATGGCATCTTAGACACTAAATTACAACTCAGTCTGAAAGCGCGTTCGAGTGTAGCGCGCCAATGAAAATGGAAAATCACGTTTTTGACGTTTTCCGGCGACTTCTCAAACTTTTCGGCCGGAAAGACCGTGGAAACCTCAAAATCTCGAGAAAAAAAAAATCTCAAGATACGATGGCGACAATACATATTAGTCACCCTGTACAAGATGTACCTAATGAATAAGTAATTCCGTAATGTATGAACCACCCTGTAATACAAATTGACGTACGCATAGATTAATGGATCAGACTGACTGACTGACTTTGATTCATCAGCACAGCATTGAATTGAATTGAGTTGAAGGTCGAGTTCATCAAGCAAACGAATTGTCATTCGGTATTTGCAAGTTTAACGAGCGACTGCACTCCTCAATTTATTTTTTCATCAAAAATTGTGATTTTTGGAATGATTTTGTAAAAAATGTTCTTTATTATCCAACCAATCTTAAAATATTTGTTGCCGAAGAGATTCACGACGACGGACGATTTGATGGATCATGTCGGGACGAGATTAATCAGTGGAACAAGACGAGTTTTATTAGTTGGAACGGGACTCACGGTTTACGGATTATGGACCATCGGAGTGCAAATCCGAAAAAGAAGAGCAGACAAAATTAATGGAAGACTTCGACCGAAACGATTGATTGTGATCACTGGCTGTGACTCAGGTTTAGGATTGTCAATGGCATTTTGGGCAACTAAATTAGGTTACAAAGTCCTGGCTGGGTGTTTAGATCCACATGGGGAAGGTGCCAATTTTTTGAAGGCAAAGCTAGGGGATGATGCCAATTCTTGCCAAGTCATTGCCCTAGATGTCACCAAGACTGAGAGTTTGGACAACTTTAGGGAGACGTGTTCAGCCATTCTCCAAAATGCGAACGGCGGACTAGGTAATTCATGACTTATTTCGATTAAGCGATTAGTCGATTTTCTGGGCCATTTAATCAATTGTCTGAGGACAATTGGAGGGTAAAGTAGGCTAATTTGCTCTACTTTGGTGTAAATGTCCCGGTTTGGGTATTTGACAAGGAAACCACTTCACATGTCAAACCGGTTTACATTTTTCTGAGTCATTTAAGCAATTGTACGGTAAAGTAGGCTAATTTGGCCTACCTTGGTGCAAATGAGCCGGTTTGGGTATTTGGCAAGGAGACGACTTCACGTCAAATTCGTTTACATTCTTTTGAGCCATTTGAGCAATTGTATGGTAAAGTAGGCTAATTTGTCCTACTTTGGTGAGAATGAGCTAGTTTGAAACACTTACTATGTCAAATTCGGATATATACGATTCCGGTATAGGCAGCTATTGTCATTTCGCTTTGGAAGGTATAATCTTGTGTTTCTGAATAGGAATTATTCTCCCTTCCTTAGGCCAAAAAAGGGGCACAATGCAGACAAGGACATTGGTAGTAGATACCTTGTGACTGCCATTTGGGTCAATCCATGACTTGACCGAGTATGACCATAAATTGGCATTTAATCCCTTTTTTCGAATTCATAGAACTTTGGGCTGTGGTACTTAACGCTGCAATCGGGGCATTTGGTGAATTTTTCTGGCAACCATCCACGCTCAACAAACAAATAATGGATGTCAATTTTTGGGGAAGTGTTAATTTGACGAAGGGATTCAGATCGTTACTCCTCCAGCATAAATGTACATATATGGTTTGATGTTTTTTATTTGGTGTCAATTTTCAGACTTTGATATTAATGGGTGAAATAAAAGAATATACATTTTTAATTCAGAGAGGCGTATTTTAAATACGGGTTTAAATTTGGGTTTCGAATTTATGAACTATGCAACTAGGTGTATTCATAATTTGTGAACTACTTAAAGATTAGTTTACAGAAGTAATTCATTGAGCTTTAAATTTCCAGCCCGATTAATTGTGATTTCGAGTGACTGTGCTGATTATCCATTACCGGGAATGGCGATATATTCCGCATCTAAAGCTGCCCTGGAATCTTGGGCTTCCTCACTGCGCCGTGAAGTGGCCAAATATGGAGTTTCTGTCATTTCATTCCAACCGGGTAAGAAAATTTACCCGGAACCCGCCAGTCGGCTTTTGATTATATTCATCGTTGTTTAGCACTTATACCGGATTGTGATTCGACAAAAATTGAGATATACATTATTTTGTTATATTATATTGTGATTATATTATTCTCTTTGTTTTAGGGTCATTCCCGATGACCTCGCGACTTTTTGCAAGACAAAATATTTATTACGACGATATGAAGAAGGAATTGTCTGAGGAGGATAAGAAATTCTATGGAGAATATTTCCACGAATTCAACCAATTCTTCATCAACATATTTTCCAAGAAACCTAGCGCCATTGGACTCCAGACTGACATAAAACTAAAAAATAATTTTGTTTCTTTACTAGAAGTGGACATTCGTAACACACCTGTGCTAATTTATTCCAGCCCAATCATTAAGATCTTCCATTTTCTCCTTCGTAATAGCCCGACGAAATATGCGGATTTTCTTGTTGCAAAATTGTTGAGATCTCCAAAGTGGAGTCCACCGGCAATACAAAATGAGGTGCAAAGTCAGAGTTAATTATAAATGTGTATCAATTGACTTTGTTACTTAATTGTGAGTGGAGAAAAAGTGTGACCCATATACCATTTAATTATTTTTTTGAACTAATACGACGGTCAGAGAGTCGCTGTTTCTCCTTGCCGCATTTCTTTCCACGTGCCACCCCAAATTCAATAACGACTTGATTCCAAAATTAAATAGCATTCCCTGATGGGAGTTTCTTGAGAAAAAAAAATTCAAAATCAGCGTACAGATATTGTCCGGCCCCCAACCATTGACGAAAATTACACCTCTCAACGCTTTCCACTTTCTAAGGATAAGCATTGTGTTCAATCATTCAATTATCATTTATACTATGTTCGCTGCTTAATGTTTGTACAGCTTGTATGTTGCTGTTAAACTTTATATTGCTAAATATGTTCATTTTTCATTCAATTAATTCATTATAATTATATAAATCCATCAAACCCTTATGTTGTTATAGAGCGCTATCAATTACCTGTGAAATTATTAAAAGTTTTGTATTGAACTTGAATGAAAATACGGTGAAGGTTTGTAGTTTATCCATCCTGATTAGTTGTCCGATAACAAATTCAGATATCACACTTTCTGAGCCAAATTATGACTTAGAGTCTATTTCTAAGACAGGAAAGCCTTAAAACCTGCTGTGCAAGTTCAGAATTCATCTCATTACGACTACGACGCGTCTATTACTGCGCTATCACCGTACTCGTACATACACCCAATGCATTTTAATAATAAGAGGGTATCCGTGTGGAACCGGAACCCGACTTTCCTACCCCATTAGGGTACTTTACAGGTTTACATATGACAGCTGAAGTGGGAAAGCCCTTGGGACAAACTAAAAACCTGGCGGCAGTGTGAGGAATTTACGACACTTATTGAACCATCCACAGAACAGAATGATACGAGAGACCTCATTTAAAGTACGTTATATCGAGATTTCAATACTGGATAACTTACTCCAAGAAAACCACATCAAGTTACAATATACTTTATTTTTTACATCATTACAAATATTACGAATATTTTATCTTGTTTAGAAATATTTATGGCTAATCGATCAATATCTTACTAAGAACATAGGTGTAATTCTGCGAGACCAGATCGTGATTCGCTGTCTGTACGGAATAATCACGGCAACAAATATAAATAGTTTTAGCAGAACCCATTTTCTCTTTAGGATAATCCATTTCATCTGTAGTTCCTTCCATTTTATCTGGAGTTTCATCCATTTTATCTGGAGTTCCTTCCAAATTATCTGTAGTTCCTTCCTTTTAATCCGTGTGTACAAAATTAGATTTTGTTTTGTGCAAATTTTGAGCGTGAGAGAGAGATTTAAGATTTGATATTGCCAGTATGTTAGAACAGCACCTTCGTACAAATATCCGACTCGTTCCATGCAAACTTCAAACTCAAAAGCCTGGACTATGAAATATGTGACCAGACGATACACAATCAAAATTATCCAGCATAATAGAGAATGTGTCGATCCAAGTCCAATACAGATGACCAAAATGAGAAAGGTCACGGAGAGTACCAAGAGAATAACCTTGGCTGTCCGAATCCAAGTATAGAAGAATTTAGATGGCCATCGCTATCGAAAATACAAAAGTATAATCGGGTTAGGGTAATTCGTTATAGTTTAATTTGTGCGCTGTAAAAAATTACCGTTCTTGTAGTCACGTATAACTCGCTCGAGATTGTGATATAGAAAATTAAGAATATGATGAGCAGAATCAGAACCAAAACAATGAGACTCCTCGAACAGAGAGCACCCATGTGAAACAAAAAATCTATAATTTAAATTAAGACACTGAATTGATAGAAATTTATTATGATTTCATTAATTGCAAACTCACCCGAACAGAAATCAATATGCATTTTCTTCAACAATGCATCCGAGAAATTCAGATGTACAGCGAGCCAAAAACAGAGAACAATCACAATGAAGAATCCCCAAATCTATTTCAACCAAATAATGACACGGTAAATTATTCGGAATAAATTGTAGTGCGTGAGTGTGAAATATGACCCTGGAATCCATTTATATTTTCAACACATTTTATTTTATTTTTTATTTTATTTTCATATTATACTCTTACAACTTCAATCAAGGAGACAATTTTGACTGCATATTCCAATCGAGTCCGGCCAAGAACACCCCACATTTTTACAAATGTTGATTATTGAATGAAAGTCCAAAATAATCGCAATTATGTACGTTCTTTTCACACTTAGAAATTTTGTCCCAGTTTTTTATTATTTCTCCAGTGACAAATAAGTTTGGAATTGTTTCATAAAATTAGTAGCCAGGTAACAAATCTGTCACTACGGCGACTTGACTGGTAGCTCTACTTTTAGTGTAGCTTTATATTCTTCGAGTAGGTTTGCGTATATGACTATGACTACTCAATAATCATCCGATATTCGATTCGGTGTTCTTCTATCAGATATCGGATATCAGGTGCAGCGATAACTTATTGTACTCATTCTAATTTGAACTCTAGATCGTAGATCAGCCATCAGGTAAAAATAGCCAAATATCTGGTTTTGTCGGAACCGACCAAGTTGTGGAAACCAAGCGAATTAGACGCGGTTTGGTGAACTGATCAGAGCTTATTTTATTTAACGACTCGACTGAAGAGCTCGTGCATATCCGCAACACACCTGTGCTAATTTATTCCAGCCCAATTATTAAAGTCTTTCTCTTTTAATTTCAAAATAGCCCGACGAAATATGCAGATTCTCCGCCGCAAAATTGTTGAGATTATCAAACTGGAGTCCACCGGCTATTCAAAATACGGCGGAGGAATCAAAGTTAATTACAATTACAAATTCGTATCAATTGGCGGTGTTACTAAATTGTGAATGGAGCAAAAGTGTGACCAATACAATACTTAAATACTGTTTTTTGTGTCAACTAGCAATTAGGCCCGCCTATGGCGATTAGACGTTCTACTTCTCCTTCCAACTGCTCTATCTACGTGCCAGTGAATTAAAAAATCATACTCCAAATTCAATAACGATAACGATAATGATAACGATATCAATAACCCTAGTGAGGGTTTTTGAAAATATGTTAGAGTTTCGCCCCTTCCCTACAATTGAACAAAATCTCAACTCTCAATGCTTTGCACCCTCTAATTGTGTTCAATTAGTCAATTGCTACTTAATTGTACAACCTTAGCTGCTTAAGTGATTGTACAAATTACGTGTTGTTGTTAATTATAGATTATTACTACATAATGCTGAATTAGTCCACTGTTTATTCAATTAATTCATTATAATTAATATACATATGTAGTTAAATCAATCTATTCTCATGTTGGAATGGAGCGTGATTAATTAACTGTGAATTTATTAAAAGTTTTGTATTGAACTTGAATGAAAATACGCCGAAGGTTCGTACTTTATCCATCCTGATTAGTTGTCCGTTAACAGAATTCAGATATCACACGTTCTGAGTCAAATTATGACTTAAAGTCTATTTCTAAGACAGGAAAGCCTTAAACCCTGCTGTGCAGGTTCCGAATTCACCACACTATGACGAATATATTACTGCAGTACTATCATAGTATTGCACCCAATATTTATAATAAATCATTGCTATCCCTGGAGGATTCGGACTTTTCTACCCCATTAGGGCACTTTACTGGTGTAAGTACGCAAAAGTGGGAAAACCCTTGGGACAAACTAAAAACCTCACAACAGTGAAAGGAAATGACGATACTTATCGAACCATTCACAGAACTGAATGATAAGGGACTTCATTTAAATTATCAGTGATACATTATGTCAATATTTCACTACAGGTTAACTTACTCCTAGAAAATAATCAAATCAAGTTACAACGTATACTTTTAATTACAAATATTACAAATATTTTATTGTGTTTAGAAATATTTATGGCTAATCGATCAATATCTAACTAAGAACGCAGGTGTAATTCTGCGAGACCAAATCGTTATTCGCCGAGCGTATGGAAGAATCACGGCATTAAATACAAATAGTTCAAGCAGAAGCCCTTTTCCCTGTAGAATTTCAAGCCTCATAGAGAGTTTTACGGATTGAAACGCCCAATATGTTTCAAAAACATATCTGTATTCATCATAACCATCATAATCTTCGAGTAAAGGTCGGACTTTCTCCATTGTAACTTCAAACTTGAATGCTTGGACTAGGAAATATGTGACCAGACGATACACAATCAAAACTATCCAACAGAATAAAGAATGTCCCGATCCAAAGCCAATACAGGTGACCAAAATTACAAAAGTCACGGTGAGTACCATTAGAATAACTTTGGCTGTCCGAATCCAAGTATAGAAGAATTTAGATGGCCATCGCTTTCGAAAATACAAAAGTATAATCGGGTTAGAGTAATTTGTTATAATTTAATTTGTGCGCTGTAAAAAATTACCGTTCTTGTAGTCACGAATAACTCGCTCGAGAATGTGACATAGAAAATTAAGAATATGATGAGCAGAATCAGGAACAAAACAATGAGACTCCTCGAACAGAGAGCACCCAGGTTAAGAAAATAATCTACAATTTTAAGTTAACACACTGAATTCATTGAAATATATTTTGATTTTATTAATTAGTAAAAAATGATATATTTGCAGACTTACCTGAATACACATCAGTATGAATTTTTTTCAACTCTGCATCCGACAAAGTCAGATGTCCAGCGACCAAAAGCACGAGAACAATCGCAATGTACATTCCCCAAATCTATTCAACCAAATAATGACACGGTAAATTATTCAAAGAAATTATAGACGAGTGTGAAATATGGCCCTAGAATCTATACTTATATTTTATATACCATTTTATTTATTTATTTATTTTTATTTTAATATATACTCTTACAATTTCAATCAAGGAGACAATTTTAACTGCCCAGTCCAATCGAATCCAGTTAAGAAAACACAGCATTTTTACAAGTGTTGAATAATGAAAAAAAGACCAATCAATCGCAATTATGTACGTTATTTTCACACTTAGAAATTTTGTCCTAGTTTTTGATCCTTTTTTCAGTATCGAATAAGTTTTGTACGGAATTGTATCATAAAATGATTAGCCAAGTAACAAATTTGTCACTACGGCGATTCGACAAGTATTGGGGAGTCAAGGGCGCTGATGTACGTGTGAAAATTTGCGCCCGGATTTTTTGCTTTTCGAAGGGTTTCTAGTGCACATTAAAGCTGAAATTTTAAATCCATGGATTCCTCTCGGAAGCCCGGACTTTTTTTTACAAAAATATCTCAAGTGACAACCATTGAAGTATTGTAAGAAAACCTCATTTTCGCCATCTCTTCATTTCGCTAATTTATTCTCCTTGGAAATTCTCGTCGCTAAAATATTGGTAAATTGTATGGATTTGACAAAACAAGCAACTCGTCCGTGGGAACAGACATCAGACATAAAAAAGATTTTTACCCAAGTTGACTCGACTCATTGGACTAACTGACATGTTACCAGTACCGACGTAATTCATATAATGTACAATGATGGCCTTGAATTATAGACTATTACTTTATATTGCTGAATAAGTTCACTGTTTATTCAATCAATCCATTATAATTATATAGTTAAATCCATCGATCTAAGTATATTCTTATGTTGGAATAGAGCGTGATCAATGAACTGTGAAACTATTAGAAGCCTTGTATTGAACTTGTATGAAAATACGCTGAAGGCTTGTACATACTTTCTCGATCCTGACTAGTTGTCCGATAACAGAATTCAGATATCACACATTCTGAGTCAAATTATGACTTAGAGTCCATTTCTAAGACAGGAAAGCCTTAAGCCCTGGCGTGCAAGTTCAGAATTGACCTCATTATGACGAATGTATTACTGCACTAGAATGGTACTACACCCAAAATTTTTAGAAATCATTGGTAACCCTCTAGGATCCCGACTTTCCTACCCCATTAGGGCACTTTACTGGATTATGAATGCAAATATGGAAAAGCCCTTAGGACAAACCAAAGATCTCACAACAGTGTGGGGAATTTACGACTCATTTTGAACCATCCACAGAACAGAATTCATTTAAAGTATTAGTGATACGTTATATCGAGATTTCACTACAGGTCAACTTACTCCAAGAAAATAATCAAAATCAAGTTGCAGCGACCTTTATTTTTTGCATCATTACACATATTACGAATATTTTATCGTGTTTAGAATTTAGTGTCTGTTTATAGCTAATCTATCAATAAATTACTAAGAACGTAGGTGTAATTCTGCGAACCAGATCGTGATTCGCCGTGCGTATGAGACAATCACAGCATTAAATACAAATAGTTCAAGCAGAAGCCATTTTTCTTCTAGAATTTTGAGCCACAGAGAGAGTATTACGATTTGAACCCCTCAGTATGTTTTAAAAGCATACCTGTATTCATTATAATCCCCGTCATCTTCGAGAAAATGTCCGAATTTCTCCATTGCAACTTCAAATTTGAATGCCTGCACTAGGAAATATGTGACCATCCGATACACAATCAAAATTATCCAGTAAAATAAAGAATGTCTCGATCCAAGGCCAATACAGCAGACCAAAATTACGAATGTCGCGGTGAGTACCAAGAGAATTACTTTGGCAGCCGGTCTCCATATTAAAAAGGATATACTTGGGCATCGCCATCGAAAATACAGATGGTAATTGAATTATGATCATTCGTTATTAGTTTAATTTATACGCCGTCAAAAATTACCGTTATTTTAGTGACGAATAAATCGGCCGAGATTGTGATATAGAAAATTGAGAATATGATGAGCAGAAACAGAACCAACACAATGAGACTCCTCGAACAGACAGCACCCAGGTGAAACAAAAAATCTACAATTTTAAACTAATAAACTGAATTGATAAAAATATGTTTTGATTTTATTAATTAGTAACGAATGATGTATTTGCAAACATACCTGAACCAAAATCAATATGTATTTCCTTCAACAATTTATCCGGGAAATTCAGATGTGCAGCGAGCAATAGAATGAGAACAATTCCAATGGAAATTCCCAAAATCTAATCAACCAAATAATGACATGTTAAATTATTCAGAACAAATTAAGACGAGTGTGAAATTTATATTTTCTATGTGTTTTATTTATATTTTATTTTCATATATACTCGTCTCGTACAATTTCAATCAAGGAGACAATTCCAACTGCAAAGTCCAATCGAATCCGGTTAAGAACACACAGCATTTTTGTAAGTCTTGAATAATTAAAGAAAGTCAAAAGCAAACGCAATTATGTTCATTTTTCTTCACAATTATAAATTTTGTACCAGTTTCTGATTATTTTTCCAATATCAAATAAGTTTTGTTCAAAATTGTTTCATAAAATTAGTAGCCAGTTAACAAATCTGTCACTACGGCGATTCGAGAAGTATCCGTGTGGCTTCATATTCTTCGAGTAGGTTTACGTATGACAAATCAATAATCATCCGATATTCGATTCGGTTTTTTTTTATCAGATATCGGATATGACGAGCAGCGATACCATATTGTACTCATTCTAATTTGAACTTTAGATCGTAGATCAGCCATCAGATAAAATAGCCGAATATTTGGTTTTGTCGGCGGAACCGACCAAATTGTGAAAATCAAATGAATTAGAAACGGTGTGGTGAACTGATCAAAGTTTATTTTATTTGACGCCTCGACTGAAGAGCTCGTGGATATCCGCAACACACCTGTACTAATTTATTCCAGCCCAATTTTTAAAGTCTTCCATTTTCTACTTCGAAATAGCCCGACAAAATATGCGGATTTTCTCATTTGCAAAATTGTTGTGATTACCAAACTGGAGTCCACCGGGTATTCAAAATACGGCGGGGGAATCAAAGTTAATTACAAATTTGTATCAATCGGCGGTGTTACTCAATTGTGAGTGGAGGAAGAATGTGACCAAAACAATACTTAAATGTTCATTTTTTTTGTGAACTAGCAATTATGCCCGCCTACGGCGGTCAAACGAACTGCTTCTCCTTCCAACTGTTCTATTTACGTGTCAGTGAATTAAAATATCTGTCTATACTCCAAATTCAATGACGATCTGATTCCACCTTAGCAGCTAGAAACCTTAGCTGCTTAAGTGATTGTACAAATTACATGTTGTTGTTAATTATAGATTATTAACTTCATATTGCTGAATAAGTTCACTGTTTATTCAATGAATTCATTATAATTATATAGTTAAATCCATCTATTCTTACGTTGGAATAGAGCGTGATCAATTAACTGTGAAATTATTAAAAGTATTGTATTGAACTTGAATGAAAATGCGGTGAAGGTCTGTACTTTATCCATCCTGATTAGTTATCCAATAACGGAATTCAGATATCACACATTCTGAGTCAAATTATGACTTAGAGTCTATTTATATATAATGATAAGGGACTTCATTTAAAGTATCAGTCATACGTTATATCGAGATTTCACTACAAGTTAACTTACTCCAAGAAAATAATCAAAATCAAGTTACAATGTCTTTTACTTTTTACATCAAATGTTATGAATATTTTATTGTGTGTAGAAATATTTATGTCTAATCGATCAATATTTTACTAAGAACGCAGGTATAATTCTGCGAGACCAGATTCTGATTCGCAGTGCATTTGGGTCAATCACGGCATTAAATACAAATAGTTCAAGCTGAAGGCATTTTTCCTGTAGGATGTCCCATTTGTTCATCAAAATTTCGCGCCGCAGAGAGAGTATTAAGTTTTGAAGCTCCCAGTATTCATCATAATCATAGTTTTCTGGCAATGTCAGCAAATTTCCGAACTTCTCCATTGTAACTTCAAACCCGAATGCTTGGACTATGAAATATGTGACCAGACGATACACAATCAAAAGGATCCAACAAAATATAGAATGTCCCGATCCAAGGCCAATACAGCTGACCAAAATTACAAAGGTCAAGGTGAGTACCAAGAGAATAACTTTGGCAGTCCGTATCCAAGTTAACAAGTATTCAGTTGGCAATCGCTATCGAAAATATAAAAGTATAATCGGGTTGGGATCATTCGTTACAGTTTAATTTGTACGCTGTAAAAAATTACCGTTCTTGTAGTCACGTATAACGTGCTTGAGATTGCGGTATAGAAAATTAAGAATATGATGAGCAGAATCAGGAACAAAACAATGAGACTTCTCAAACAGAGAGCCCCCAGGTGAAACCAAAAATCTACAATTTTAAATCAACACAATTAATTGATTGAAATATATTTTGATTTTATTTATTAGTAAAGAATGATGTATTTGCAAACTTACCTGAACAGGAATCATTGTACATTTCCTTCAACGACGCTTCCAGGAAATTGACATGTAAAGCGATCCAAAGACTGAGGCCAAGCGTAATGTACGTTCCCGAAATCTATTCAACCAAACAATGCAATGACATGGTAAATTATTCGGAAGAAATTATAGACGAATGTGAAATATGGCCCTAGCATCTACTTATATTTTATAACATTTTAGGTAAGACTCTGCTTGTCCGGGTCCATGGGTTAAATCTATACAGTTTACATACAGTTAGGTTAGGTTAGGTTAGTTAGGTTAGTTTTTATTTATTTATTTTTATTTTAATATATACTCTTACAATTTCAATCAAGGAGACAATTTTAACTGCCCAGTCCAATCGAATCCAGTTAAGAAAACACAGCATTTTTACAAGTGTTGAATAATGAAAGAAAGTCAAAAGCAATCCCAATTATGTACGTATTTTTAACACTTAGAAATTTAGACCCAGTTTTTGATTATTTTTCCGGTGTCAAATAAGTTTTGTACAGAATTGTTTCATAAAATTACTAGCCAGGTAACAAATCTGTCACTACGGCAATTTGGCAATAGTATCCATGTGGCTTCATATTCAAGAGTAGGTTTACGTATGACAAATCAATAATCATCCGATATTCGATTTGTTTCTCGTTTTATCATAATTATGACATTCATTTTCAAACGAAAATATTTCGTTTGAAATTCTAGTCAGTATTTTTTGAAATTACGAATTGTTGAAACCTGGTATATTCATTCAGGACACCCTGTATTTAAATGTGAGTGTAGCTTTCAAATTCTTTCCAACAGTGTTATCATCAGATGTCTATCAGAATTGTAGAGCGATTTATCTTAATAGTGCAAGTTAAAACTATTTTTATTTGAAATAGTGCAGAATTCATTCATTTCACCGCATATGTCAAATTTTTTAATTACCTGGTAATAAATCCATTGCGCCAAGTAAATTCGGGTAAGGACAAGGACGACAAAAATGAAGTTCAAATGCAAAATACATAACACAAATACATTATGTATAAAAGCACATACAAATTGTCATTCGTCCTTAAGGCACGCCTCGTCTAATACTAATTTCTATGGTAGGTTTGTTTTCTAACTAACTTGGCAACTGTACCCCTAGAAGTAGACAGAGCTTATCTTAAATTCGTTTTTGTAACATCGAATTGGTTCATTAATACAAATAAGTACTTCGTTTTAATACGAATATTTCATATTCAGATACAATATTTTTATTTTCACATCATTACAAATATTACAAAATACTTCATCGTGTTTAAGAAATAGTGAAACGAATTGGTAGCTTAATTTATGCTTAATCGATTAATATCGTACTAATGGTAAGAACGCCGGTGCAATTCTGCGAGCCCTGACCAAGATTCTTCGTCTGTAGGGAATAGTCACGGCAATAAATATGAATAGTTCAAGCTGAAGCCATTTTATCATTATGGTACGCCATGTTATCTGGGCGTACGATATTATGTTGCGAAATTTGATCATCCAAATTCTGAGCCGGAGAGAGAGTATTAAGGTTTGAAGCTCCCAGTACGTTTCAATGATATCTTCATCTTCATCTTCACCTTCGAACAAATATCTCATGGCATCTTCATAATTGAAGGCCTTGACTACGTGATATGTGACCATCCGATACACAATCAAAATTATCCAACAAAATATAGAATGTGCCGACCCAAGGCCAATACAGCTGACCAAAATTGCAAAGGTCACCATGAGTACCTTGAGAATAAGTTTGGCAGTCCGAATCCAGGTCACGAAGAATTTAGTTGGCCATCGCTGTCGCAAATTCAAATTATAATCAAATTAGGGTCCTCAGTTATGGTTTACCTTTTTACGAAAAATGCCCCATTGTTATTTTTTTAATTTTTGGCCTGGCTCCTAAAGTAGATGTTACGGTCAAGACAGAATAATTAATTACTAATAAACAGTAGAAAAATTACTGTTAGATAAAATTAATTTTGTTAATAAAATATTAAATCTGTCTACGAAAATATTGTTCATACAACAAATGTCAAGTTCTGTTCATTGAAGTTGTGGTAAAACAAATATTCGAATCAATTAATTAATGGGACGCTTTTTCGTAAACACCCTGTACATGACAATCCCGCTAAAGATGATTTTACCGTTATTGTAACCACGTTCAAATCAACCGAGATTTTGATGTAGTAAACGGAGAAAATGATGAGCAGAATCAGGACCAAAACAATGAGACTCCTCGAACAAAGAGCATCCACGTGGAACAAAAAATCTACAATTTCGAGTATGACATTGAATTGATAGAAATATATTATTATTTTATTAATTAATAAATAATTATACGTTTGTAACTCACCTGTACAGAAATCAATGCGCATTTTCTTCAACGAAGCATCTGAGGTGGCAGCCAAATGTCCAACGAGCCAAAGAACGAGAACAATCATATTGTAGATTCCCCATATCTACTCAATCAAATAAAAACTATTTAGAACAAATTACAGGTGTGGAAATATAACCCAAGAACCTATTTATATTTGCGATATATTTTATTTGAATATTTTGTTTTGATATATAAACTCGTACAATTTCAATCAACGAGATAATTTTAACCGCACTCTCCAATCGAGTCCGGCCAAGAACACTCCACATTTTTAAAAATGTTGAATAATTAATGAAAATTCAATACAATCGCAATTATGTACGTATTTTTTCACACTCAAAAATTGTGTCTGATTCTGAATAATTTTTCCAGCGTCAATCTAAATCAGAATTGTTTTGCAAAATTAATAGCCAGGTAACAACTTATGTCACTACGGCGATACGACAAATTTTCGTGAGGGGTATTTTTTTTGAATAGGCTGACTTATCATCTGATATTTGATTCACTTTTTTTATCGGATATCGGATAGGACAAGCAGCGAAAACATTAATCATTCTTGTTTGAAGAATTTTAGATCAGTAATCAGTAATCAGATTAACTAGCCCGGACTCCTTGGTTTGCTTGGAATAGCCACGATAACCACGATTTAAATCATAAAGAGCCAGAGATTTTGAAAGAATACGATATTAATGAACTTTTATAAAATTGAGCAATAAATTTTAACGGTTTTCACTGGTTCCTTGCAATACAATGCGAAGTATTCTTTATAATGCGAATACCTATAATGTGTTTTATCGAGATTTCACTTCCGGCTAACTTAAATATTCACATCGAGTTACAATATACTTTTATTTTTATTTCATTACAAATAATTACAAAATATTTCATCATGTGGAACTAATTGCTATTTCAAATTATGACTAACCGATCAATATCTTACTAGGAACACAGTTGCAATTCTGCGAAACCAGATCATGACTCTCCATCTGTACGAAATAATCACGGCAATATGTACAAATTGTTTTAGCCGAATCCATTTGATCTGTAGATCTATCAATTCCAATTGGATAATTTCCCATGTCAATGGGATCATTTCCCATTTCAACCGACATTTTAACATCAAGATTCTGAGCCTGATTGAGAGTCTTAAAACTTGAAGCTCCCAGTAGGTTTCGACAGGATATTCGAACAAATGTCTGACGCGGTCCAATCCGACTTCATATCTGAACGCTTGGACTATGAAATATGTGACCAGACGATACACAATCAAAATTATCCAACAAAACATAGTATGTGCTGATCCGAAGCCAATACAGCCATCGTCAGTAACTCCCTAGGATGAAAATCTATTTCTCAGTTTTAATGTTATCGTCAAAATAATTATTTACTTTTGTCGACCACCGTATGCCCCGCCCCCTTCTTTAAAAAAGTTAAAATCGTCAGAATTGAACAAATAAAGTACCAATACCCACTATATTGACTACGGGGAACTCGAAAAAAATGTTAAA
>JAQFYE010002177.1:0-19076 GCA_034694305.1 Protaphorura glebata | reverse complement strand
TGCAGGGCATTTGAGAAAAATCTTATTTTTGCCTCCAGATGCCTTGCCAGCGAAAAATCGACTTTCTCCAAACCATTCAAACAAAATTTTAAAAATTGCACAAAAATATTGCAAAAAAGATAGCATCGGCAGATTTTTTGAAAAAGATTATTTCGGGCGTGTTTTTGTTTACGTGGGATTACACGACACCAACACTTAATTGACATGGCCAATGGCCGAATCAAACACTTTCGTTTTTCGCAATTACAAATTACAATTAGAAATTAATTCCTCCAATTTTTTTAATTACAATTACATTTACAAATTACTTTCGTAACATTTGTAATTACAAATATAATTACTCCGAAAATGTGTCGTAGAAATTAAAAATTAGATTTACACCGGGATTTATTGACGAATTCTACTGAAATTACAATTATGTAATTGTAATTGTATGTTGTAAGTTAATTACACGTGTAATTGTTATTGACTCAAGTCTGTCCATAATTCTTGTGAATTAAGGAAAATTAAAAGTCGACATGAAATTATGCCTAATTATGCATAAATTATCTGTCGTATAAATTTGTTTTACCCAACGGTTTCCCAAAAGTACGATCCAAGATAAATTTGTCATCAATACGCCCGATCAGGTCATCATTCCGGTAGACTTCCATTAGAGAATCGTATCCATTAATGGCGACTGAATAAATATAACATTTTGTCCGGTAATTTCACTTACGATTAGATTAATATGAGTCTTAAAATTTAATCGTTTAATTTCTGACTCACCGCCTAGGACGAGTCCAATTTGAACATAAAAAACTTTTCCGTAATATTTTGAAAGTTTCTCAAACGCAATGAATGGAAAGGCCAGATCGGTTAGGAGAACTTGCGGCATACATCCAATTATCGGGAAGCGGAATGGACCTATAATTATTGTACCATGTAGACCCAATCGCCATTACATTAGACAAAACCGAGTGATAAATTAAATTGATTTACCAGGTGGTCGACCCTTCATTTTATCTCGTGTTTTTTGTAAACACCACAACAGTGGACAAATGCCCACAAAAATAAGAAACCACGCGATAATTGAAATCATTTCTGTTAACGACTTTGGTTTGAATTATTTCTCGAATTTATTCGTAAAATTAATTCAATAATAGTTTGATTGATACACGCCTGAATAGACCAATGACCATAATTGGACTGAAGGAAGTTTTAGTACAAACTCAAATTGGTGTTTGCAATTTGTCTGATTTGTCCTATACTTGGTCTTATTCTTGAATCAACATTGTAATATAAATTTCAACGTATCCAGTTGTGCAACGCATTTGCAATACGAATTAACCACAAAATAATTAGAATGAAGTCTGACAAGCATCTTATTTTTTGCCTTTCTGTAGGGTGCTTTGTTAACAAGTCCAGGCTATTCGCTGACGAAACCAGTTTTTCAATAACTTGTCTATTTTATTTGACCCAGTGGCTAATATACAGGGCGTTCAAGAAAAAGAGCCGGGTTATTTTATTTTATTTTTAGCGTCGTAACTTGGTTGATGTTCCAGTCAATGTGAAAGTAGTTAGAAATAATTAATATACGCATTTCCTCACACTAATTAGAAATCACCACCTGACTGTAACAGAAATTCTTGTAACTACGGCAACAATAAGATTAAACAATCCGGCTCTCTCTCGTGACCACCCTGTATAAAATCCCTCGTCACCACTGGACTGGCCATCAAAGCGACCGGTATAAGAGATTTTGTAGCCTATTCCGCGAATTACACACATACACATGTAGAAGTAACTTTTGGATTAATTCTGGGAACAAGATATGAAAGTCGATTGATTATTTTACATTCTAGCCGAATTCCACGAATGACCAACAACAACGATCAAGTGCGAGAAAATGTACATGAATACTAATCAAACCTGCGTTTGTACAAATTATTCAAATGAGCTGTAGTTCTTGTAAATCATCCAATATATCAGTAGTTTCTGATATTAAACCGGCTGTCCATTATCTCTGACCACCAAGTACTTTAAGGGAAGCGAAGTACCCGTTGTCATACTACGCAATGGCTTACAGAGGTTGTAGCGACTTGATTTATATGCCGGTGCAAATTGACCAGCTTTAACTTGAAAGTCTGTACCGGGTGCCATCCTGCATACTCATCATGTTACGTAACAGAAACTAAAAAAAAAGTTTCTTCCATTACTATGCAAGATCTTTGCAGTGAAGTGAGCTTCCACAGGAGTGTGCACTGGTCGCCAGTTAGTGTTTTATCAGTTCTAGAAGTGTAGTTCTAATTGACTTCTTCAATTAGAACTAGACCTAGAATTAGAACCTTCTGAACTTCTAGTTCTAGTTCCTGAAACTAGAACTAGAACTAAAATTCAACTAGAATTACCAAGCCGCGGAACTATAATGTCATTTAATTCTTATTTAGTTCGGATTTAGCTCTAATTGAGCGAAAGTGCGCTCATGCAAGTTACAGCTGCAGCCGCAGCGGAACATACGAGGAGTATTTCATTATAAATGCGAAACGTAACGACCCTGCGTTCTTAAAATTCTAAGAAAATTCCTGAACATTACTTACGCGATTAGAATGATTCACAGAAATTTTTGTGGTTTTCGGCCTTCAGGTTCTTGCACAAATAAGTTTTCAAGTTGAGACTTGGGATTTCTCACGGAAAAATCCAAATTTTTGTGAATTTCTGTTGGCAAATATTTATTTTCTGGTATGAAATTGCCAACGGAAATTCCCAAAAATTTGGTCACAACTTATAAAAGTAATGCTCTTTCGAAATCACAAGTCTACCGGCATCGATCTCTTTATAAATGTGGCCAGAAAAATTGAAACACGAGAATAGATGAGGTAGCTAAAAAAAGTCCGATTCCCGACACAAATTTTGCTCGTGTAAAAAAACTCGTTGACAATTTTGAAAGGTTTAATGTTCAAAATTCAGTCATTTGGTTGGGTTTATCAAAACGTGGTATGCAAAAAGTTTTCACTAGATACTTTACAACAGTTCAACTAGATACAAAGAACTTTGAATGAGGAAAATATGTGACAGATGGGTGCAAACACTGCTCCGAGTGTGGAAAAGGCAATAAGAGATGCAGATTTTTGAGCTCTCATAAAGTTATATAACCGGAACAAAAAAATATTTTTATTCCGGATTCTAAAAAATCATACGACATGAGTTCACCACTATGATTCTGGGTCGAAACAAAAGTCTGGTATGAAAACAAAACGCTTGTGCTCTAGCAGAGGCAGAAAATTTCTAGACACCGGCCTAGCATGTTGTGGTTTCCATTTTTTCACCTACTGGGAAGATGTTCACCTAATCGACCTTTTACACCATAAAAATATAATGCATGGCGCATATTGTTGCAAATTTTTGGCCAATTTCATTTACGTGTTCCGAAACAAGAAAATGTGGAAGTTGACATGCAGACTTTCTCATCAAAATTCTGACAATCTGGCCCACGAAGCCAAAGTTGTAGAATTTGCATTGGAGAAAATAAAATTTTCCGAAGTATCGGGTCTACTCTATAGTCAAGCCCATGCATCAGGCTATTTATATCAATTTTCACCGTTACAAAAACACTGCAGGTGGAAGCGGTATTGAGATAATGATAAAGTGAGAGCGGAGGTGCAAAAAAAAATTCGGACCCGAGGTGAATTATTTTTAAAAGCCGGTATGGACAGCTTAAAATTTAAATCGGAAAAGTGTGTCCAACTCCAGGGAGCCTATATCGAAATATAATGAATCTAATTTGTCGTAAATGTAGTGGTAATATGGTCTAAAAAATACATTCGCGTTCTTTATGTAACTTCCCTCGTACATTCAAGAACGAAATTCTATCTCGCTCTTCTTCTATCTTCTATCTTCGCTCTAGTGCACCTAAAGATTTTATTTATTTAGACATTTCTACAAGTTTTGAACCATTCCTCCATGAAGTTCTCCGGTACTTGTTCTCATTGTCTTAGTAAGCAGAAACTAGAGGAACTAATTTGGAACTTAATGAGAACTATAACTATATGAAACTAGAACTAAAAAGTTTTCGGAACTAGAACTAGAACGAAGGATCATCAAGTGTAGATGAAACTAGAACTAGAACTGAATGAAACGAAAAAAAAAGTAAACTGGAACTGGAGCTAATTGGAACTGATACAACACTATTGCCAGTGCATTTTTTTAATGGTGTGAATTGATGTTTCACAAACAAACAACAAATCCGCATTATGTAGATTAAAATACCGCTGCATGTTGACCGGATTTAGATAGGAAGTCCCCAAGTAGTAGTCTGATTTTGGTTTCTTACGATCTCGACGGGATCTATTGCCCTAGGGTCATGCATAAGTTCGAGGTCGATCAGAGAAGAATTGCGGCAGTTATCGTGTTAACCGGCACACGGACAGACAGACAGACACCATCATCAAAATAATAATGCGGACCTCACTCACTACGTTGCTAGTTGCGACCCATATTAATAGTAATCGTTGTTAAATCTGCAGGGCAACGTCTTAAACAATTTCCGACTGTACATTCCTAACGTATCTTCACAAACTATGACTTTAGGTGAAGGTGATATGTGCATTTTATAAAGAATTTTATATAAACTGATTTATTATGCATAACAAATCCATGTATGTATGTATTAATTTGAACTCAAAAAATCTCGATACATACGCAATATAACAAATTAGTGCCTTGTAGTTACAATTGTCGTAAATGGCGTAGGAGAAAGTGTGAATCCAAGAACAGGTCTCCGGGTCGGAGTTCCTTCTGCCGGATTTATGTCAAACTTGAATCTTTGGATTAATCCTGTGAACATGATGAAAATTGTGGCTCGTGCAACGCCTTCACCCAAGCAATTTCTTTTTCCTATTCGAGAAAACGATTAAGTCCAAAGTTATTATCGTGAAATGCGTGTATTTTAACAAACAAACCAGCTCCGAATGCAATAATTCGATCCCCATTCACTATTTTCCCTTCCGAGTTTAGAAATCGTTCTGGCCTGAAGACTTCCGGATCACCCCAGAAATCCTTATCCATGGACGCACTGTATAAGTTCAAATATACCATGGTTCCCTACACAAAATTACCATGCAAATTCTACAAAATTAAGGTACCGTAAAGTATTAGAATAGAATATGAGATAAAAAAATAATATCTTGTGCCTTTGACAGACGATAGTTTCCAATAGTGGCGTCTTTGTGCAGTTTCCTAAGCATTATTGGAGCCGTGTTTGCGGTTCGTAATATCTCTAAACAAGTGGCTTCTGTATATGGCATTCTAATTTGGGGTAAAATGTAATATAAGTGTGGTTTAGACAATTGTATTTTACAGGGTGATCCATAACCTTTACAACCAATCTCACTTATCTTTGTCCGCAAGGGCAGGACTCCTGTGACTCCCAATCACGGCATCGATTTCAATCCTGACCTTTTCTTGAATATTTTGGTTTAAGACCATGTGAAGAATCCCACTTGCCAACGTATTACTAGAAGTCTCTGATCCGCCCGTCAGGAGATCGTATAGGATAGAAATCAGATTCTCGTCTGACAATGACAATGAGTTAATATGTTACTCTTCTTCACTCTACATGCAAATGATTCACAATGCGAGTATTCTAATTTACCAGAATATACGACATCATCAATAGTCCCAGTTGATTCTCTTGAGTCCACTTTTTGCAAATAAACTTCAATAAAATTTGACTGGTTTGTCATGTAGTCACCTTGGGATCGGGTCTCAATTAATATTTCCTTCGAGTCAAAAATTTAAAGGCGTTTAAATCGTATTTGTCGATTTACCGATGAATGTTTCATTTCAAGTATGATGACGATAGTTAGAACACCGGGGAAAAATGGTCTGTTGGATTTGGCGGCATTTGATATGTTGAAGCCCTTGACCTTCTGGATAACTTGTGTGAAGATTCTACCCTGAAAAGTATAACCGTTTCGAAATATTTGCACTAAACACAACTTGTGAGGGTCACAAATGCTTCACGGATTCCGATGAACTCACAAGGCATATTTAATCAGTTTATTTGTATGTATTTGCAGCACATTTAACCTTTTGGCAAAGATTTTTTTCCTTGACCTTAACGACCGAATATCTCAGGATTCCTTAATTCGCTCCAAGGGCTTTTTTGCTGTTTACACTTTATAATCCTATGTCGGCTCTGGGTTGTTTGAATGGTAACGTTGTAAATAATAACATTCCATAGCGTAACCATGTTAAGTTGTATTCAACTTGCATTCTTGCGATGCCTGAATGCGGGCGTTAGCACTCAAACGAAGAAAAAAACTAACAATCAAAAAATCAGGCCAAACGGGCACTCTATTCGTAGTGGAACCTTCACGACAGTGTTCAGGGGTCAATGGCAGCAACTTATTCAAAATGCAGAAAATTCCACTAACTTTCTCCCCGACTTTCTTAGCAACATTGTAGTACAGAATTACCTTCAAATATTTCTGTATTTTTTTGTTCGCTTTGGCTTGAATACCAAAGCCGACTAGTTTCGGAGCCCAATCAATTAGAAACGGAAATGAGGTCAGAAGGCCTGCCCCGAAGCTTCCAGACTTCAAGTAGTCATCAAGTAGTGTCACTATTTCTATTAATTTTGGGTCATCATAACTATAGTGAGTACCAGCCACCATGGACCAAGTTATATTTAGAGCTGCAGCGTTGAATAATTTATCAACAAGGATAATCCCATCATTGCTTTCACTTTTCTGTAAAATATTTTCCGAAAAATCTGCCAACTCTTCTTGAATCAAACCCTCCATAGATTTCTTGACGCCAAACCCAAATTCGCGCAATACACGACTGCTAAAATGTCTAGTTTCTCTCCAAATATCAACCTGCGCTGCAGCTAGCCCTGAAAAGATTCATGACGCAAAATGAGATATCATCAACAATTCTCACGAATTACGGGGAGAAAAATAGTAGAAATTGGACTTACCCAATGGTTTCCCGAAAGTACGATCCATCATAAATTTGTCATCAAGTCGTCCGATCCAGTCATCATTGCCATAAATTTCCAAAAGAGAATCGTAGCCATTAATGACGACTGAACAGACAAAACGTTTTGTCGCTTAATTTTACTTACGATTAATATGTAAGACTTCATTTTTAATGTCGTAATTTCTGACTCACCGCCTTCGGCGAGTCCAAATTGAATAGAAAAAACCTTTCCGTAATAATTTGAGAGTTTCTGAAACGCAATGAAGGGAAAGGCGAGATCGGTCAGGAAAACTTGAGGCATGCATCCAATCATAGGGAAGCGGAATGGACCTTGAGAATTATAGTTAGTGTACCATTTTGACTCAGTCGCTATTTTCGCGCCTGGCGATTCAGTTGTGGGGTGCAGTGATACATTCGTAACATCGTACTAGCCCAACTACACCTACACTAGACATTATTGAATCATAAATTAAATTGATTTACCAGGTGGTCGACCCTTCATTCTATCTCTTGTTTTTTGTAAACACCATAACAGTGGACAAATGCCCACAAAAATAAGAAACCAAGACACGATTGTTGAAATCATTCCTTTTAATTACTATTGTCAAAATTATTTCTCTAATTTTTTCCTAGCAGAATTAATTAATTTAAGAATAGTTTGATTGATAGAGGTCTGAATACACGAATAACCATAGTTGGACTGAAGGAATTTCTATATAAGTCAACATGCAGTTTGAATTTTGTGTGATTTGGACTTGGTGTTTAACCTGAATCTTAATATTTTGAGCGCAAGAAATTGTACTACGCAGTTCAATATTAGATAACCACAATTTTTTCCCCATTTCACCAGCTGGAGAGGTCATAGTACTAACAATTCCATTACTTGGAATCTTAAGCAGGAAAACAGGTTTATTTTTTTGTCACAGGTCTAGGCTATTTGCTAATGGTTAGGACAACTTGCGGCGTACATCCAATTATAGGGAAGCGGAATGGACCTTTAATATAAAAAGTGTACTATTTAGACCCAGCCACTATTTTCACGTCCGGAGATTTCACAGCAACACGATAGACCAACTACATCAGACATTGACGAATCATGAATTAAATTGATTTATCAGGTGGCCAACCCTTCATTTTATCTGTAGTTTTTTTAAACACCATGACAAGTGCCCAGAAAAATGAGAAACCACTTGACAATTGATATCATTTCTATTAACTACTATTGTCAAAATTATTTCTCTAATTTCTTGTTAGTAAAATTGAATCAATTCAAGCATAGTTTGATTGATACACACCCGAATACATCAATGACCGTAATTGCACTGAAAGTATTTCTATAACAAACACGAATGGTAGTTCGTATTTTGTGTGCATTTTCCTTGGACTTGGACTTAGTCTTTAATCAGCATCGTAATATTTTCAATGTGTGAAGTTAGTACTTGGCATTTGTGGTATGAGATAACTACAAAATTCCCAATCACCAACCGTATAGGGAAAATGTGACACCTTGCAATGTTGCAATCGAAATAAGGAAGTTTGTCATAGTTTATTTAGCTGCCTTTACGCCGTGGTTACAAGTCCAGACTATTTGCTAATAAAACCAATTCAACCCTTCATTCAATACGAAATCATTCTTAGAGCGGAAAACTTATCTAAATGACGCATATCTGGTGTGCAATGATAGAAGAACATGCCCGATAAGATATTATATCGAATCTGATAATTTCAGGGAGTACATATTTTTGGACACTTACTATTTCCTTATTTTTTGGCCGTAGAAGTGGCCGTCGTGGTACAAAAACACCTCGACACTAGGGGCATCCAAGCGACCGCGATTAGTCTACGAATCTGCGAATTATACACACATGCACATGGAGTAGAACTTCTGAATTAATCATGCGAACATGATGAGAGTCGATTGATTGTTTTACATTCCAGCCGAATTCAACAAATGACCAACAACGGCGATGAAGTGCGAGAAATGAATGCACACGAATTATCAGACCTGCGTATGTTTACTCTATAACCTGCGTTTTGTACAGGGTGTCCCAAAAGAATATACCGGGTTTCAGAAATTCACTGTTTCGAAAATATTGACTAAAATTGGAAAAAAGAAATTTTTATGGAAATTTCGAAATTACTTGTTTTTTTACATACATATTTCTATCAGTGAAAGGTGTTCTCGCTATAACGGCCTTTGCCATCCCACCGCTTAATAACGTTATTAGCATGGGCCATTTCGATTGCTTGAAACTGAATTCTACGCATCTGCTCGTCGATATTTCTTTTCAGGTTTCAAAATTCATTTCCAAAATTCCCAAATAATTTTAAAATTTTTTTAAATTATTTCCGAGATTTCAAAAAATCATTTTTAAATTTTAAAATAAATTCTGAAATTTCAAAAATAATTTTCAATTTTTTAAAAGAAATTTTAATCTTTCAAAAAGAACTTTCAAAATTTCGAAAAATATTTCTGAAGCTGTGGAGATCTCGAACTGACCTGGAAAGAAATATCGACGGACAGGTGCGTAGAATTTGGTTTCGAATAATCGAGATTGCCAATAAATTTATTAGGCGGTGGGAGTGCAAAAATTAGAAAGGCCGTTATAGCGAGAACACCTTTCACTAATCGAAAAATGTAAAAATTGTAAAAAAAAACAAGTCCTTTCGAGATTTCCATAAAAAAATTTTTTTGAAATTCTAGTCAATATTTTCGAAACAGTGAATTTTTGAAACCCGGTATATTCTTTTGGGACACCCTGTACAATTTTTTGAAATGAGCTATTTAATTATTGTAAACCTTAAAATCTCAACGATTTTTGATATTATTATAAACCGTATGTCAGTTACTTCTGACCACCAAGCACTTTAACGGAAATGAAGTACCCGGTTGTCATACTACACGACGGAATACTGACGTTATAGCTTTTTCATTTATATAGTTACATATTTGTTGACGTCGGTGCACATTTTTTTTTAAATTCGAAAAAAAAAGTCAAGTTCAAAATTTCACAAAATAAATAAAATTCAAAATCTTAAAATATTAAAATTTCAAAAAAAAGTTTGAAAGTAGTCTGAGAGTTAGTAAACGCCCTGTATGTATACCGCTGCGTATGACCAAATTTGAACAGTAGCTTGTCTGAACTGAATTGGAAGTCGCCATGCATACTCTTATGTGGCGTAGAGAGCATAGAGAATAAAGTTTCTTCCATTGATATATTGATTAACAAAATTAGATATATGTTTTAATTGAACTAGAATAATTTCTAATCCTTTTAGTATCTCGGAGTCACCAACGTCGTAAATGGTGTAGGAGAAAGGGAGAATCCAAGAATCGGTCTAAGTGTCGGTGCTCTTTCAGCTGGATTTACGTCAAACTTGAATTTCTGAATCAATCCTGTGAACATTATGAAAATCATGGCTCTTGCAACACTTTCGCCCATGCAATTTCTTTTTCCTGTTCCAGAAATATATTAGAAAGTTAAAAAATAATTATATTCACTTATATCTTAAAATGCGTCAATTTTGTAAAACAAACCAGCTCCGAATGGAAGAATTCGATCCGCATTCACTATTTTCCCTTCCGGACTTAGAAATCGTTCTGGTCTGAAGACTTCCGGATCACCCCAGAAATCCTTATCCATCGATGCACTGTATAAGTTCAGATATACCATGGTTCCCTACACAACATTTGCATAGAAATTTTATAAAATTGAAATACCGGGAAAATATAGGTAGATAAAAAAGGAAAGGAAATAACAATTTTATGCCTTTGGCAGACGATATTTTCCAACAGTGGCGTTTTTGTGCAGTTTCCTCGGCATTACTGGAATCGTATTTCCGGTTCGGAAAATCTCTAAAACGGCGGCTTCCGTGTATGGCATTCTAAGTTGCAATAAAATGGCAGACAATTATAGTTGAAAATGTGCTTCACAGAGTGGTCCGCAACTTTACAAGCAAACTCACTTTTCTTTGTCCGCAAGGCCAGGACACCTGTGACTCCCAATCACGACATCAATCTCACTCCTGACCTTTTCTTGAATGTCTTGATTTAAGACCATGTGAAGAAACCCATTAGCCAAAGTATTGCTAGAAGTGTCCGATCCGGCCATCAGAAAATCGTAGAGGATTGAAATCAGATTCTCGTCTGACAATGGTTTATAATATAAGACATTACTTTTCGTACATACGATTCACATTGCTATCATAATTTACCGGAGTATACGACGTCATCAATATTTTCCGTTGATTCTCTTGAGTCTACTTTTTGCAAATAAATTTCGATAAAATTTGACGGGTTAGTCCTGTAGTCACCTTGTGATCGACTCTCATGTAATATTTCCTGCGAGTTAAAAATTTAAGGGATAAATAAATACGCATTTCGTCATATTTATCGATTTTGCGCTGATATAGTGGTCCACACGAATCCGATAGACTCTTTGAGATAAGCACAATTTCTGTTTCCAGGGGTTCGAAAATGGAAAAATTCGCCTTCCGGATTCGCGAATCGGAAGGCGGATTTTTCCATTTTCGGAATCAAACAGAAACAGATTTGACGATTTTCGTGAAAAATTTAAACTGCCAAAACAATTGGCTGTTGACGTCGCAATAATCGGGACGTATACGACGTATATTGTAACGTATACTGAGTCGTACGGCTAACGTTGATGTAACGTCAATGATTATTCTTTTGAATAAATGGTGATTTTTTCTTCTTCTGTTTGATTTGGCTGCATTTGTCCTTGACCCTCTGGAAACTTTTGTGAAGATTTAACCCTAAAAAGTCTAACCGTTTGGAAATAAAGGCAAGAAATACACCCTGTGACGTCGTTTTTGTGATGAATCCACAAAGTGTATTTGGCAAGTGACTTTGTAGCGGCCAAACGATTTAATTTTTCGGAGTGGAACCTTCACGATAGTGTTCTGGGTTCATTCGCTACAACATACACAAAAAGCAGGCAATTTCATTCCGCAACTCTTAGCCGTACCGACTTTATTGGCATCCTGGTAGTGCAACATTACCTTAAGATATTTCTGTATTCCTTTGTTCGCTTTTTCTTGTATGTCAAATCCAACGAGTTTTGGCGCCCAATCAATTAGAAATGGAAATGATGTTAGGAGGCCAGCCCCAATGCTTCCAGACTTTACATAGTCACCAATCAGTTTCTGTACTTCTATTAATTTCGGGTCATCATAACTATAATGAGTACCAGCGACCATAGACCACGTTACATTCAGAGCTGCGGCGTGGAATAATTTATCAACAAGAATAATCCCATCATTGTTTTCACTACTATTCAAAATTCTTTTGGAGAAATCTGCCAACTCTTCTTGAATCAAACTCTCCATCGTTTTCTTAACTCCAAAACCAAATTCCCGCAATACACGACTGCTAAAATGTCTCGATTCTCTCCAAATATCAACTTGGGCTGATATTAGCCCTGAAGAGATTCGACACAAAATCATAAATCATTGAGAGTTTTTAGAAATCAAGGAAACATATTCAAAATAATTGTATAAATTGGAATTACCCAACGGCTTCCCGAATGTGCGATCTATTACAAATCTGTCATCGAACCTCCCGATGCAGTCATCATTCCGGTAGACTTCCATCAGAGAATCGTAGCCATTAACGGCGACTGAATTAACAAAACGTTTTCTCAGATAATTTTATTACGGGCGAGATACAATTAATATTTGTTATAAGTTTTGATGTAATTTCTGACTCACTTCCTTCGACGAGTCCAAATTGAAAGGTAAAAATATTTCCGTAATATTTTGAAAGTTTCTCAAACGCAATGAAAGGAAAGGCCAGATCGGCTAGGAGAACTTGAGGCATACATCCAATTAACGGGAAGCGGAATGGACCTTCAGAAATGTAATTAATAATCGTTGAGAGCTATAATCTAAAGCTTTAGGATAAAGTGACTTAAACTTCATTTTGATTTACCAGGTGGTCGACCCTTCATTTTATCTCTTGTTTTTTGTAAACACCACAACAGAGGACAAATCCCCGCAAAAATAAGAAACCACATTATGATTGAAATCATTTCTTTTAACGACTCTTTTCAAAATTATTTCTCTTCCTGAGTTAATGTCTCCTTGTTACTAAAATTGAATTCAGACTCAATAATAGTTTGACTGATACAGGCCTCCTGAATACGCCAATGATCATAATTGGACTGAAGAAATTTTTAGAACGAAACGGAATTCCAGGTTGCATTTTATGTGATTTCACCTTGGACTAATATTTAATCAGCTTGTATGCAGTTGTACTAGTTCTACGCATAAGATAACCACAGATTTATTCCCATGTCACAGCTGGAGAGGTCACAGTACTAAAAATGCCACAGCTTGCTATCAAAAGAAGGAGTTCATTTCACTGGCATTCCAGAGTGCAGTTGGTCAAATAATTCAATCAAACGTGTTATTCACTCTCCGCACTGTTAATTCTTTCTACTCTTAGTTCAATGTTATCTTTCTTAATGCACAAACTTATCGAAATCACGCATGACCTAATATTTCGTGTGAAATAATACAAGCTAGGATATGCCAGATTTTATTTCCTGTGATGAAATAATACAAGGACATGTCCGATAGGATATAATAAATCAAATTATTTAAGGAAGTACATATCTTAGTAGGTACTTTCGTACTTAGTCGAGGGCAATGGTCAACAAATAAATCAAAATTTAATCTTATATACCAGTTGTCAACTTGATCCAATTTTTTTGTGACACTTACTTCTTTCAATAACTTCCTCATTTTTTCTACCGGAATAGTGATTTCGGTAAAAAAAAAAAACACCTCAGTACCGACCTCAAATTTGGCCATCTAACAAACCGGTACGAATTTTTTATTCTAAATCAGCGAATTACACATATGTGGAGTGGAATTCTTTTTTCGAATCCTATTAACAATATGAAAATTGATTATTTTACAATCCGGCCGAATTACGATGATGTTAGAGAAATGAATACAAATAAGTTTTGAAACCTGCGTATGTTTACTCTGTTTTGTACAAATTATTCAAATGAGCTGCACACTTGGTTGAAATCTCAGCAAGTTTAAATATACAATTACAGTTAATTACAAATTATACTGTATTTAAACATTTCCACAACAATCACAATGGCGGTTAATTTAGAAAAACCGTGCGTTATTCTCGAGTTCAATATTTTTATAAATCCTCCTTTAATGGTATACTGTCCATTACGACTGGTGAAGTGCCATTCTCAAAGGACGCCATGTATGCATCTCTCTGAATCAGCCAATTGCCGGATGCCCCGGTGCTCTTATTCCACTTCAGGAAAGTCATAATGAAATAAATGATGAGTGCTCGGAGGATCAAACTTTTTATAATGGACATCAATTTCTCCATAGTTGTTGGTTGGAAATTCTCTCGGGTTAATTTGACTTGTTCAGCGAAGGATAGCTAGAAGTATATGAGTTTATTTTATCAAATTTTTCAAGGTTGACTGTTGTAAATAAGCGGGCCGTATTATAATGTGTAAAAATGCAAAAATGGGGTTTCCGTGATGGATATTTATATTGTAACGGCCATTATCGGGGTATCAAGGACTCACCGCATCTGCTGGATTTACACTTGCGTCTAAGTCGTCTGGCTCTGGTTCTCTTGGGGGTTCTTCCTCCCATGGTGTTTCCTCTTCGTCCATTAAAGTTTCAGAGAGGTTAATTATTTGAATGAAATTCTTGGGTCGATTCATCGTCATCCCATTGGACATGATGTAAAAAGAAGAAAAAAATTGCAGAACAGAAGTCACTGCCCTTAACACTACAGATGGATTAGAATCCGAGCTCGTACGTGGAATAACACGAAGGATTCTTCAGTTGAGACAATTTCTATAAAACGTCAACATGCTATTAAATCAAATTCGACTTAATACGCACATTGGTCCATGATTGGTTATTTTAGCCCATGGATGGTACGCCTAGTAGAAGTAGTAGAAATTTCGAGTGGAGATTAGCTATAGCTAACCCTAAAGGTCTGGTAGCACAGGGAACTACAAATCGGTAGGGTCATGCCACTGCTTCGTTTTCTGTTCTATTCAGAGTTAATTTTCCGCCCATTTATGGTGACGTTTCTGGTCCTCTCCCGAAACAGGCAGTACATACAAAGCCCGTCGCATTGTATTAAATTGTCAATGAACGCCCAAAAGTAATTTTGCTGCAGTTTAGTTGAGTTATATCGTTTTTGGATTGAACCGATAATTTACGTATATACTGCGAGTACTCGGTGAACACCTGGAACGTCACCAAAAATGGGCGAAGAATAGGTTCTCAATGATACAAAAATGAACTATCGTAGCCAGTCGTTATATTTCTACAATTCATAGTTCATACTTCTACAGGGTGTCCCAGAGAAAGCGCACGCTTTGCTTGGTCATATTTAGGCGTTAGTTACAAGAATTTGGCCAGGTTGGAATTATCGATAAATTTAAAAATTTATGTGATTAACGTAAATGATCAAAATAAAAGTCATTGGGACAGTGGAACTCATCTATAAAACTAATTTCCGGTTTAAATTAATAAAATGAGTGTGTGGTTGACGTTGATAAAATGAGTTCTTAGTATTTATCAATAATTCCAACGTGGCGGTAACACAAATTTTTGTAACTACGCCAAACTATAATCAAACAATGGTGCTCTTTCTCTGGGACACCCTGTAGAATACGAGAGGTTGCGGTTGCTAATTATAAGAATTTTTTGTTTAACCAAAGTAATTACCAGCACGCAGCCCGACGACTCAGGTCACTATGTTGCGTCGAACCGTCAAGTTTTTTACTAAAAATTCAGCACCCAGATTATTATTAAAACTCAGTTTTGTAAACTACAACGCAAATACCCGGCACAGTGCGATTCAGTCCGGGAGTACAATGTGAAAACCTAAGACGAAGACCGACACAGAGTTCCAATTTTGAGTCTGGCAATATTCCAAGACTGACTGAGGGTGAGACTCAGATATTTATAGTTTCATTATCGTGCTGACAAAAACTCCATCTAAATTAGGAATCTAGGTGAAGGTATTTCTTGTTTTAGCGTCATAATAATTGTCGGGTTCTTTTTATACTTGATTTTAATACATTGTTGACAGGTGTTTTATTGAAAGTACTGGCTAGTCGCGTCGAAACCAAATTTCGATAAAAATATTAAGCGGAACCTTGCGAATAAATAACCTAAAAGTTCTAAATGGTTCATGCGTGAAATGAACCATTTAGAACCAAATATTGTAGCATTGTATTTTTCTACATTACTCAACCAATTAGAGTAAAATTTGTTTATTACATAGAAATTATAATTGTCAAAAGAACATCACCCGAAATATGACGAAAGGTAGGTGGTTGGACACGGCGTATAGTTTTTGATATGTTATAGTCCTCGACCCCCGGAACAGCTTTTGCACAGGATCTATCCCGAAAAGTCTAACTGTAAATATACACGGAATTAGGAATACATAGGAATCCGTGGCGTATTCATGACGTCATAAACTCCGTTTGGCAAATGTAGTTCTAATGGTTACAAATTCGGACTTTTCGAGCTAGTACCTTCAGAAAATTGGTTCAGGAAGTCAATGACTACAACATATCAAAAATTCAGCCGAAAACAACGACTTACTTTTCGCCCAACAGATTGTGTGGAGATCTTTCTAATTATTACTACCAAGAGGACTACTAAGAGCATGTATACAATTTTATTATAAAAGTAATTCAAATGAACTTAGATAGCAATTTAAGGCCACTGGAAATTAAGATTTTAGAGCACAAAATTCCAATAATTAGAGCTTTGTTCGAGCAATTATTGCTCGAACTGAAGATCACGTGGTATTTCATTTATTATTCCAAGATTGAATCAGATTTTTTTGGTTGTCCAACCGATTGTTACTGTCGTGGAGTCACAAGCATGGTAAATGGTTTAGGGCTAATTGATATATCTGGAACACGTTCCTCAGACGGAGTTCCTTCCGCCGGATTATTAGCGAAGTTAAACTTTTGAATCAATCCCGTGAACATGATGAAAATTGTGGCTCGTGCAACGCTTTCACCAATACAATTTCGCTTCCCTATGAAATCAAACATTTTGGAATTTAGATCTTACGGCTAGAACCACGAAATAAATCGCTTTTAAAACAAACCGAATCCAAATCTAATTAAACGTTCAGGATTAATTATTTTCCCTTGTGGGTTTAAAAATCTCTCAGGTCTGAAAACATGTGGATCATCCCAAGCATCCTCATCCAAAGCTACGCTGTACAGGTTTAAGAACACCATTGTATCCTGTAAAATATTTTTAATGTATTAGTTAAAGAAGACGTCTTCAACAATTTCTGTGAAGGTTTAGCCGAATGGACTTTGGGGTGTCTTTGTGAGATAAATGAAGTGAACTACCTTCGGAATGCGATATTTTCCAATGGTGGAGTCCGCGATGAGTTTTCTCGGACCTATTGGAATCACAGCGGACAGACGGAGGATTTCCAAAATAGTTGCATCTGTGTAGGTCATTCTAAAGTGGAATATTGATATTGAATGCATTGAAACCTTTTTATATTGCAGAAATTCGGCCTAAGAGAGGTACCCCAGTAGGAAAACAAAACGCTAGTAGATAAGGAATGTCACCTTATATTGTCTGCCGGAGAGATCAAACTCTTAATATTGAATATATGAAGAAGGGTAATAAGTGCCTTGAACAGTTTGATCTGGCCCAGTCAAATAGCGATTTTTCTAGGCCTAAAATTTTATGGACTTACTTCTCTTTGTCCTCAAGGGAAGGACTCCTGTGATCGCCAACCACATCCCAAATTTCATTTCTAACTTTTTCCTGGATGTCCGGATTTAGAATCATTTGTAGAAATCCATATGCCAAAGTATGGCTGGAAGTCTCAGCTCCCCCGGTTAAAAAGTCGTAGATGATTGAAATCAGGTTCTCATCTAAAAATTGTGTGGGTACTTTTCATTCTGAATATATTTCGGATAGGTATTTAAGTCGAGTTCGAATTACCCGAGTAGATGAGGTCATCAAGGCTACCATTTGATTCTCTTTTGTCTACTTTCTGTAGGAAGACTTCAATAAAATTTGAAGGGCTTGTGCGGTATTGTCCTTGGGATCTGACTTCTGTTATCAATTTATAAAAATCATACCAGATGGAGTCCATTATATAATTCATAATAACGTGTATAAGAGTTACTCACATTAATATATTCCTGAATATTTCTGTTAGCCTTCATCTGTTTATCAAATCCGACTAGTTTGGGTGCCCAGTCCGTCAAGAATGGGAATGATGTGCGAAGTCCAGATCCAAAACTTCCAGACTTAAAAAAATCATCAATTAAGTCTAACAGTTCTACCAATTTGGGGTTATCGTAACCAAACCGAGTGCCAGTCACCATTGACCAAATTATATTGGATGATGCGGCATTGAATAACTTGTCAGCCGGAACAACTCCATTCGCGTTTTCAATTTTATCGACAATACTGTTTGAAACCTGGACCAACTCCCCTTGAATTAGAACTTCCATAGACTTCTTAATGCCAAATCCAAATTCCTTCAGCATTCGGATGCTAATATGTCTGCTCTCTTTCCAGACATCCCTTTGACCGGTAACTAAACCTAGGGGGAAATTAATTATATCAAAGAAGCAAATACAATCCGACGCCAATTCCAACAAATCGTTACCCAATTGTTTTCCGAAAGTACGGTCCAATAGATATTTGTCATCCGGCCTGTTGATCCACTCATCGTCGTGATAAATTTCACGAATAGCATCATAGCCATTTATGACGACTGCGTATAAAATTATTGAGATCATAAAGAAAGTAATCAGATATCAAAATTGACCATAAATAACTGCAGACATTTGCCGACTGACATTAATTAAATATAAAACACTAGAAAACCCGACCCCCGCTAGCGCGGAGAGTGGGCGGCCGGTACCCCTAGTAGTAGGAAATATTTTATAAAAAACAATTCCTAGATTTTCGGCACACGGATACGCCGCGTGCCCTATGTTTTTGTGTTGCGTCCCGTGGTTCATAAATGGACCAGTGCAAGCTAACTTTGCATAGCGAATTGGAAAGTGCTGCTTGTGACTTGAATA